>CM060950.1:392807753-393080253 GCA_030765055.1 Mantis religiosa
AATAATAATAATAATAATAATAATAATAATAATAATAATAATAATAATAATATTCGTCATGAAAATTACGATGACAAATTTTGATTACAATATTCCACGTATGCTTAATGTATTTTCGTAACAACTAACATGAATATTTAAATTTTCTCGAAGTAGCATGTTAAGTACTTTTCATTCTGAGTAAGTTTGGTATAATTTGTAAACCATGAAAAATAAGATAAATGTTACTGGGCATATAATGCTACGTTGTTAAAGCAGGCAAGGTAAATAACCCCGTGTTGCAATAGCCATTTCCTATCCAAGGTCTACCGAAGCAATCACTATGTATGTTGATTCCAAAAGCATCAAACCCAAATACAGAGAGCTGCAGTAATAATGTTAGACAAGTTGACAAACTTTAGTTAATTGATGGAAATTAATAATTTCTTCACACTAGCCGTAAAAAGGCTAAGGTCTTTGATAGATAGAGTCAACATGATGGCGGGGGAAATGGGAGATCTCGGAGAAAACTCACCCCTGCGTCGATTCCACATACCGTCACTTGGGATCGAACCCGGACCACCCTGGTGAGACTGAAACTTTCTAACCGCTCAACCACCAACTTGAAGCTAGTGGAATAATAGCGTTTATAAGATTAGGTTTAAAAGAATGGGTAGAGAGTTTAACATACTGTGACTTTGTGGTTTCGTAAAATTAAAAGTCTAGTTTGCAGAAATTCAAACTTCTCTTTATTTCAGGCCTGGCGACAATATCAACCTTTTATCTAAGAATTATTTCAAACTAATAAAGTTCAGAAAAACATACGACGGCAGCATTAAAATGTTTATACATTTTAAGAAGCTCTTGCGATCGAAACAAAAGAAAGGAACATAAGTAAACTATTCTTAACACTCAAGTAGATATGTTGGGTGGTCTTGTGACTATCTACAGTTATCCGATATGGCTCTCTGATTACTATAGATATATGATTATAACACATTCAGTAACTTAAACGGAAGAACATTCAGGATGCACATTTATATCTTTTTATGCCAAAGTGTGAAAATGCGATGTTTAATCACTTCCAGTAAATCATCAAAAATTGGTTTTGTAAAAAGTTTGGTATATTTGTTGTGAACAGCATAACTTAAAAAAAAGTTGGAAAACACTAACAAGGGAACTATGTGTCAAAAACCGGATGCGGGGTGTAGCTGGAAGTGCCCGAAAATGAGACCAGAATATGTAGGAACATATAGGCGTAATAATACAGAACAATACAGTACAGTACGGGAGGGATTGTTTACCCCTGCGGGCAACGGTCTTCACATGGTACACATATGGAGCACCGGCATAGAGCTCACGAAGGATGTCCAACTATTACTTGCAAGTAGTCGCATGCATATCCGCAGCATATTTTTGGTGTACAGGTCTCCTATAGAGCAGAGATGATGCCATCAAACTCTCAAGTGAATACAGGTATGAGCATAGTGATAGTTCCCTTGTAAATTATATATCAGTTCTAACGAGTTTGATTATCATGTCAACTGTTTAGGATATTTATATTATTAATAGAATACATATTTCTAATTCTCTGCACATATCCAATGCAGAAATCATTCTGAATCTCTCTCTGTCTCTCTCTCCTCTTTTTTCTGCTATTCTGTATAACTCGCAAACCACTATAAATAGCTAGAAATAGACAAACATTTAGCACACGGAACATTTCGATCCGTTTAATTTCAGCATTTATGTAAAAACGTTTATTACAACACTTTCGAAGTACATATTGCAATTGGTATCAACTTCTCAATACCGCATGCAGTTTATGAAGATATGTTTGTTGTTTCTTGTGATGCTCACGTAAATTACAAAATTTCGAAACATAAAGCGGCGTTATTTTAAAGAGTTTACTAAAGTTTCAGTCACCTGTAACCAAAGTACACTCGTTTCCATTTATGTAGCTATCGTAGGTTTAAGAAGCATTCTACGCATCTTCACATTTGGATTACTGTCTGCCCACCATAGGAAGGCAAACGGTGCCTAGATAAGAAGTGAAGCTTGAACTGTTTATCTGCTCTCGTAGTGGGTCTGTTTACCACGAAATGAGTGTATGAGAGTGCATAAGAGTCACCCGTGCTACTGTAGGAACCCTGCCCTCTGCACTGCCCCCCAGGGGCCTACTTCGGTAGGTATGGATTTGGCGCACCCGGGGTCCCGAGCCAACAGTTTCCCTCGTGTGGGCTCCTCTTCGTGGTTGAGGGAGACGGTCAACAGGCCCACCCACGTGTAGGCCGTGCGTGGAGACCCGTGTTGGTGGAAAGGTTTGTCCTGGTGGTTGAGGGATGCGTATCTGAGCTCGTAACAGTGTTCTTCTGATTTCGGGGAGGGTGCGCATTTCTAATACACTACTTTGGCTTCTGTTTCTCCTCAACGGGAGGTTAGGGACTAACCCACCCCTAATCAATGGGCCAGGACTAGGTATTGTACCGAACTCCCGGGTGAGTGGGACGGCGAGCTCGCTATATCCCCTGTGTAGCCCTGTCATCCCAGTGGGATGACCCCTTGTTGGGCTCCGTGGTGGGTGGGGAGCACTGGGGGATGAATCTTAGACCAACTATTATGGTACACCCCCTCTAAATAAAAATCCAAAACAAAGTTTTAAAAGTGTAAAAGAAGTAGTTGAGTGTGGTCCTCGCTACTTAGAAATTAAAAGAACAGAGGAAGCCAGAACTTTTGCAACGGTTAATCCGTTTTTAGTACAGAAAGGTCCTGATAAAATAGCTGGTGAGGTAAAATCCTGTACAAAATCTAGGAATGGCACGCTTCTGGTGGAAGCAATTTCAGCTTCCCAGGCAGCTAAGATACTGAAAGCCAACATGCTGGGCAGTTATCCAGTGAAAGTAGAGTTGCATAGGACCCCGAATTCCTCGCGCGGTGTCGTGAACACTAGTGCGTTGGATGGAATGTTCAACGAGGATATTCAGGAGAACCTTCAAGAAGAAGGCGTTACAGCAGTCTATCGTGTGCAACGGAGAGAGCGAAGGGGAAATGGTTTCTACTCGTACCCTCTTCTTGACCTTTGATCGGGTAGATCTCCCTCAAAGAATCAAGGCAGGGTATGAGGTGACAGAGGTTAGACCATATATACCTAACCCTCTGAGATGCTACAAATGTCAGCGGTTAAGTCACACTAGTGATTTCTGTAAAGGTGTACCTACATGTGTCAGCTTTGGAGAGGTCATGCATGAAAATGCATGTGCATCACCTCCAGCATGCGTTAACGGTAGCGGTGAACCTCCATCAAGCTCACGAGAATGCCCCGTTATATTGAAGAGCCAGCCATTCAGGAGATCCGGGTTAAAGAGAAGGTATTCTTTTGGGAAACCTCGAAACTTCTTCGTATGAACAGGCCCTTTATAACTAGCTCCCATACCTGCAGCTCTGTGGCGGCTACCCCGTCACTAAAACGGGAAGCTGGTACGCAAACAAGTGATATCAACGGGGCAACTATTTCTCTGAAAGCTCTAATGCCTAGATTGCAACCAAGAGCATCAGCAACACCACCTAAAGCTCCGAGCACACCACTTAAGACTAATGCAAATAAGAACAAGTCAGTAAGGTCGCCTGACATAGCATCGACGTCTAGCAACAGTACCAAATTGTCCATAATGTTCCCAGCACCAGAGATAAAATTCAAGGCTCAGTATGATAGAATTGCCTTCCTGAAGCAAAGCGGAAAGCCTGCTCCCGAAAAGACTAAGAACAAGAAAAGTCCAAGAGCATCTCCGAGATCACCTTTGGAGTCATCATCTGGAGAGGACTCCGACCGGCGACAGTCACCTACGTCGGTCGAAATTTCTAATCGTTTCGAGCTTCTCGAACCGAAAGTTAAAGAAGTGAAACAGTCCTCTTCCATAGAAGATATGGAGCAGGATGTACCTGACCATACTGCTGCATCTGCAGCAAAGAACTGGCAGGATAAACCTGCAGAAACTAGCACTACACCTAAGAAAAAAGGCCAATTGATCCGACCACCGCTGAAACCTATGAAATGTGCGTACCTATTTGACATATCCCATTACTATGGCCATGGCTATCCTTCAATGGAACATACGAGGTTTAAGAGTACATCGACCAGAACTGGAACTTTTGTTCAGTAAGCATAACCCCTTGTTGGTATGCTTACAAGAGACTAAGCTACGACCACAAGACAACTTTAGAATTAGACGCTACACACTACTGAGGTGTGATACTGAAACAGAAGAGGACATTCCTGCTCACGGAGGCACTATGATGCTCTTTAGGGATTACATATTTGTAGATCCATTACAGCTACAATCTGCAGCTGTAAGGATTAAGCTGCCATCAATCGAATTTTGCATTTGCAATGTATATGTACCGCTATCAGATGACCTCTCGCTAAGTGACCTTGAAGATCTGGTTTCCCAACTTTCAACACCATTTCTAATAGTGGAAGTCTTTAATGCCCATCACCCACTTTGGGGCTGAAATAGGGCATGTTCGAGAGGCAATCTCATTGCAAAACTCCTGGAGAACAATAACTTAGTTCTCCTGAACACCGGATAGCCAACGTTCCTCTCAGACGCATTTAACACATATTCGCACACCGATTTGGCAGTGTGTTCATCCCAGTTAGCAGTTTCATTACAGTGGAATGTCATCTCTGATTTACATTCCACTGACCACTTCCCATGTCTTCTTAGTCTCTTAGCACAACATTTGTCTCTCTCACGTATCCCTATATGGCGTTTTGATCGTGCCAACTGGAACCTTTACACCCAGCTGGCTGTCTTTGATTACAACGAGCATGATTCTGTGAACGATTTAGTTGATCATCTCACAGAGAAAATTATTTCCGCTGCGGAACAGTCTATTCCACGTTCGGCTACCCACCTCGGTCGATTTCCTGACCCATGGTGGACCAACGACTGCCCGAATGCTATTCGAGCTCGTAGACGTGCTCTAAGGGTATTCCAGCGACACCCTACCTTAATTAATCTAATTGAGTACAAGAATGCACGTGCAAAGTCTAGGCAAATAATTAATGATAGCAAAAAGACCTCATGGATCAATTTTGTATCATCTTTTAACAGATGTACACCTTCATCTCTTGTATGAGTTGTTGTTGATCCGTTTGTCGTGGCCAACACCTTCGGCTGTGCTTTCGCGCAGGTGGCTAGCTCAAGTAATTATTCTCCTGAGTTTATCTCAATTAAGACTCAGGTAGAATGTCAAGGTTTCGTGTTTAGTTCCAGAAACCTTAAATATTATAACCGCCTCTTCACCTTGGAAGAGTTAGAACACGCCCTTTCATCATCGCGACTGACAGCACCAGGACCGGATGGAATCCACGTAAAAATGTTACATCTCTCATCTGAAGGTAAAGCATTCCTGCTCGAGGTCTATAACCGTGTTTCGGTTGATGTCACGTTTCCTGACAAGTGGCGAGAAGCCACCATTATACCTATCTTGAAAGCTGACAAGGACCGTCGCCTTCCTTCTAGCTACCACCCTATATCCCTCATCAGTTGCGTATGCAGGGTAATGGAACGCATCATAAATGGGCGGTGGGCATGGTGGCTGGAAACCGTACCCAGTGCGGTTTTCGACGGCGCAGTTCAACAGTGGATCATCTTGTGTCCATGTCGACACAGATTTTGAACGGATACCTTAAAAATTTCCAAACAGTCGGAATATTTTTGACCTCGAAAAGGCTTATGATACGTGTTGGCGCTCGGGTTTGCTACGTACTCTGCACACCTGGAATATACGTGGACGCCTACCACTCTTCCTTCAGGAATTCTTGAAAGACCGCGTATTCCGAGTAAGTGTTGGCTCGGTTTTTTCGAATCTTTTTGTTCAAGAGAACGGTGTACCACAGGGATCGGTACTAAGTGTTACGTTCTTTGCTATTGCGATTAATTCTATCTCGAAATGTGTAGCTCCGGGGATATCGTCATGCCTATTTGTAGACGACTTTGCCGTCTACTGTACATCTCAGCACACACCGTTTTTAGAGCGCCGTCTACAGACCACCTTGGACAACCTTAAGAGTTGGATTTTAAAAAATGGCTTCCGATTCTCCGCTGAGAAAACAATCTGTGTTAACTTCTGGTGTCAGCAGAGTCGACTACCTCCAAGGCTCCGGCTAGGCGCTGATCTACTACCTTTTGCAGAGGCCACGAGGTTCCTTGGAGTGATATTTGATAGGAAACTTGGTTGGTCGTTGCATATAGCACAACTGAAAGCACGATGTGACCGATCTTTAAATATCTTGCGGGTACTAAGTGGAAAATCGTGGGGAGCGGATCGTACAATGTTATTGCGATTTTATCGCGCACTCATCCGTTCCAAATTAGATTATGGTATTATCGTTTATGGCTCAGCACGAACATGTGTGCTGAAGTGATTAGACACAGTCCATAACTGTAGCATACGTATAGCAGTTGGGGAATTTCCAACGAGCCGAGTTATAAGCCTGTATGCTGAGGCTGCAGAACCTCCAACATGTTATTAGCAAATTATGGCTGTGGACTTAATTGCATGCCCACACATCCATAGTTTACGCCGTTCTTTAACACCTTTATGGACGTGCGTTATAGGAACACTTCTATTAAACCAAAGCCACCTGGTTTTCGTTTCCGGGAGCTCAGACATCTTGATACTGAAATGCCCAAGATGTATCCTAGGGGAGGAGAGGACATACCCTCCTTGGTTGTGCAGAGCGTCCCACGTTGATCTGGGCATGACTATGATAAATCTACCATGTCTATGTCTAGTATCCTCACATGCTTTTTAGAATTTTTATCGCGATATGAGGACCATTTTATAATTTATACTGACGGCTCCAAGAACTCAAATGGTGTTGGTTGTGCTTACTTGTGTGGAACCGAACCGTATACATTCGGATTCCACACTAGCACTTCCATTTTTACTGCAGAGCTTAATGCAACATACCAGGCAATTTTACACGTACGTCGACGAAAGTTGGGGGACTGCTTAATCCTGAGTGATTCCCTCAGTGCACTTCAAATTCTACGGCAGCTGTACAACTACCACCCTATTGTGCAGCGTATCTAAGATGCCCTCCACGTTTTACGTGCTTCTGGCCTTAGCTTGGTGTGTGCATGGATCCCTGGTTACGTAGGCTTGCGGGGGAATGAAATGGCGGATTCAGCAGCCAAGACGGCTACCATGAAGCCCAGGGTTCAAGTAACATCTGTGACATCGGAAGATTTTAGGGCCGTATTGCGGAGAGCTGTGCAAGCCTGCTGGGAGGAAGAGTGGTCCGCTCTCCGCAATAATAAACTTAGATCTGTGAAAGAACTTCTGATTCCCTGGGTTACCTCCTGTCGGTCATCTCGTTGCGAGGAGGTGAGTTTGGCTTGGTTGCGTATTGGGCACTGATTTTTGACTTATAGTTTTCTTTTTAAAAAGGAACCTCCTCCACTGCGTCCGTTTTGTAATGAAGCGTTATCTGTGCGACACGTGCTGCTAGAGTGTTTTTGCGTAGCACACCTTAGGACGTCTCTGCAGCTGCCGGACAGCTTTGCAGAACAGCTAGCGGACGATAACGCAGTAGTGGAGAAGGGTTTTAGATTCTTTTCTAGTTTAGACTTTAGGATTTAGTGTACGAAATTTTTAGTAGGTTTTGATTTATTTTTTATGTACGCGTAGTTTTAATATGTTTAGTTACACTTGTATAGTTTTTAGTAATTTTTATATCTGGCTTTTGCCATGATGAGCTTTTTAAAGGGCGCTGATGACCGCCGTAGTTGAGCGCCCTTATATGCATCATCATCATCATCATGATCATGATCATGATCATGATCATCATCATCATCATCATCATCATCATCATCATCATCATCATCATCATCATCATCATCATCATCATCATCATCATCATCATCATCATCATCATCATCATCATCATCATCATCATCATCATCATCATCATCATCATCATCATCATCATCATCATCATCATCATCATCACCATCATCATCATCATCATCATCATCATCATCATCATCATCATCATCATCATCATCATCATCATCATCATCATCATCATCATCATCATCATCATCATCATCATCATCATCATCATCATCATCATCATCATCATCATCATCATCATCATCATCATCATCATCATCATCATCATCATCATCATCATCATCATCATCATCATCATCATCATCATCATCATCATCATCATCATCATCATCATCATCATCATCATCATCATCATCATCATCATCATCATCATCATCATCATCATCATTATCATCATAATCATCATCATCATCGTCGTCGTCACCTTCCGTCTGCACAGCAATCAATTCACTTGCCAATTTATGCACTTCGCCCAATAGAATGCAATTAGCAACATCAGCTCCCAACAGCATCTCCACTTTAGCATCTCCGATCCCACATCCGAAAGCCATGTTTTCTTCGCCTTCAGTTCTTTCATCCATGGTCCAAAGTTCAACCTGGGGTCTTCCCACAAATAGTTTTCTGTCATATCAATTACAGAGTAGCCTTAGTGGAATCCCTTTTCTACATAGCCTCCCTTGCCTTACTGGAATCTCTTGTATTATTGGCGTTCCTTGTCTTACTGGTCTGACTAGTCTCCCTGGCCTCTCTTGTTTCCCTGGCCCCCATTCTCTTACTGACATCCCTCTTCTTTGCCTCCCTTCTCTTAACGGCCTCCCTTTGTCTTACTGGGCTCCCATGTCCATGGGCCTCCCTCCTCTAATAGGCATCGCTCTTCTACCTGGTCTCTCTTGTCTTACTGGCCTCCCTTGTCTCCCTGGCATCCTCTGTCTCCCTTCAATCCCTTGTCTTACGGGCATACTTTGTCTCCATGGTCTTCCTTGTCTCTCTGGCTGCCCTTGGCTTACGGGCCTCATTTTTCTAATTGGCGTCCCTTACCTCCCTTGCTGCCCTTATCTTATTGTTATCCATCTTTTACCTGGCGTCCCTTGTCTTACTGGCCTCGCTTGTCTTATTGGCAACACTTGTCTCCCTGGCCGCGCTTGTCTCCCTGACCTCCCTTCTTTTAGTGGCATCCCTATTCTACCTGGCATCCCTTGACATACTGGCATCTCGTGACTTACTGACATTCATTGTCTTACTAGCATTGCTTGTCATCATGGCCTTCATTTTCTCCCTGGCATCCGTTCACTTAAATGCATCGCTCTTCAACCTGAACACCCTTGACTTACTGGCAACCTCTGTCTCACTGACTTGCTTGTCTCACTGGCCTTCCTACTCTTCCTGGCCTTTCCTTGTCTTACTGGCCTCCATAGTCAATCTGTCCTCTCTCGTCTTAGGGGTAACCATCTTCTACCTGGCCTCCCTTTCCTTACAGGCACACATTGTCTCCCTCGCCTGCCTTGTCTCCTTGGCATCTCTTGTCTACCTGACCTCCCACTTCACATGTTTCATGTCGACTCTATCTATCAAAGACCTTATCCTATGTACGGCTAGTCTGAAGAAATGATTAATTTTCATCAATCGACTAAAATAATAAGAGTTAAATGATGAAGCCTGGGACTCATGTACTTACGATAATAAGTCACCACAAATTGTGTATCTTGAATGCGAGAGCCCCTTGTGGTCTACCGGGGTAGTGTATGAGTCACATGGAGAATATAATTTCAGGACGGCACGTTGGCCATGGTACTCAATAGGTTATAGCGACTGAATGGAAACCAGGAGATCGGTGGTTCAAATTCCGACCATGGCATTGACCTTTTCATATTAACTCTATCTAGGCATTTCAATGTTGTGTAGCAGCTTTATAAATCATGTAAAATATCATAATGATTTCCAGTTCTCTTCATTAAATCTAATAAATTCATTAATTTATAAATATTATATAATAAAATATTTTACCTTTCCCCTTGTTTAGAATTTCAGTTAGAAAATTGCTGTAAAACTATAGGAGATATTACATACAGAGGACCTATATTAGGGTATGAACCACAAGTTCAGCCTAGCGATCCTAAATATAATCCTTACACAAATATTAGTTTCTCGCCTTTCCAAATAACCTATCTGTCAACACATCCTCGTTCATCAGTACTGCCAAGTTTCTGTACAATAATGATAGAAAATGATGCACAATCTCTTTTGGTATTTCAGTTTTATATCTGTGTAAAATCTCTGACCATTACAGCCAAGAGCCAAGAGCGAGAACAAGTCGACTAAGTGCTCCCGGACGGTGGGCAGAGCGCCACGGTACCTATCCGCTGAGCGGATTTACCGGTGCGGTCTCATAGGAATGGTCTTTTTTCCAAAGCTTGGATGTCCTTGTTAACTGATGGACCTGATTCGGCATCCGCTAGTGTTCCTGGCGGCGGGATGAGCTTCCAGGTAGGAGGCCAGTGCCCTAAGCCGCCACGCTAGGAGTGGCCTGCGTTGCATAGTCCGTCCAGTGTGGCGGGGCCAGGAGCGAGGGGTCGGGTGGTTGGGGACCATTTAGGTTATGGTTCGCATTTGGGTCACACAGGGGGATATGGCTGCCGGGGGTCAGCCGACAGGCCAAATCCAGCCCTAGTGTGGCCGGGACAGAGTGTAGTGCTGAAGGGATGAGAGGTTGGTCTAACCACTCAAGGGCGTCCTTGGGGAGGCAGTAGCTCTTTCTCCTCCTAGGCACACGGTGGTCATATTGCCCTAGTGTGTTGACTAGGTGTTTGGGATGGGATGTAATTCTGGCATACAATGTTCGCGAGCGTTCACGCCCAAGTTGCTTAACGTAAGGCATGCTAGAATGGGTGTGTAGGATGTGTGATGGAGACATACGTTCGATATCGTAGATCATCCTAAGAGTCCTGTTCTGCACGGCTTACAGTCTGCGGATGGTGGTACGAGCCAGCGATCCCCAGACCTCACATCTATACAGGATCAGGGGCGGGATGATCGCACGATACACCCGTAGTTTCAGGTGAGTGGGCTTGGTCGATCGGAATATGGGGTACAACTGCCTGAGCGCTGCATGGCCGAGGCTGATTTTTTCACCGACATGTGGGGTGAAGGTAAGGCCGCGGTCCAGTCCGACACCCAGGTATTTGGCAGATCGGACACAAGGGATCTTTCTATGCCTCAACCACAGGTCTCCTTCCGGGCGCCAGTGGAGGACCTTCCCCAGCAGAAGGGCAGAGCTCTTTGGGATGATTGCCATCCTCCAACTTTCACTCCACGTGCCGATGGCTTGGAGTGATCGTTGCAGCGGAGAGAGGCAGTAGTGGACGTTTATGTTCTGTGCCAAGATGAGGACGTCGTAAGCATATTGGCACAGAACAGTGTGAGGCTCTGTTGGGAAGTCAGACATGTAGGCAGCAAAGAGTAACGGCCACAGTACACTGCCTTCCGGGACTCCCGCCGCTATGGGTCTGTCGGAGGAGAGTTTGCCTTCGACCCGCACCCTGAAGGTTCGATCCCGGAGGTTACTACTGATCAGAGTGAGGTATGGCGGGGGAAGTTTTGCTTCCTTGAGCTTGTACAGCAGGCCCTGGTGCTACGTTGTGTCGAAGGCCTTGTCCACGTCCAGAAGCTCCGTGACGGTTTTGATGTTGTCCTGGAAACCCAGGGCAGCCTTGTCTACCAATCGCAGCAGCTGCAGGATCGTGGAGTGGCCCCGACGGAACCCGAACTGGTGTTCTGGTAGGAGGTGCCTCTCTTCGAAGAGAGGAGTCAGGCGTTACAGGAGCAAGTGCTCAAAAACCTTTCAGACGATTAAGAGAAGACTGATAGACCGGTAGCTGCAAGGGAAGAGTGGATCTTTGTCGGGCTACAAAATGCAGACCACCCTCGCCTCCTTCCTACAAGTTAGAAAGTGGCGGAGGTAAAGGCATGCATTGTGAATCCGCGTCAAGTGGATCACATGAAAGCAATCAAGTTATCTAAGCAAAGAAGTTTTGGAGGTTTGCAACACAATTCTCCTAGGAATATAAACAAGGCTCCAACTTCTAAATAACATAATAGCCCTCCAGACTATTTAACGTTGATAACTTTCATTTGTATGAAATAAATTTTCCTGAAATATATCTCAAGTAACTATTGACAGCATATACGTCCTTTGAAGGCAGCATTAAGAAGTGAATTCCAGGTTTGTTTTCCAAAACCAGAACGGCACTGCCGCTGGAGCAATGCCGTTATTTTTGTTTACACAGACTAAAGATATATGCGACACTTTCCAAGAAACAGCATATTCTGAAGTTGGTAATCTTGATGCCACTGCCATCAACAGGGGTTTAAAGATGCTTTACAACTCTGAAACGTGTAAAAACACATCCAATAAATACAATGTATTAACAAAGACCGTGTGTACTAGCCGTGGTTATGAAAACATATTTGCTGCAACATTCCATATTTGAAAGAGAAGGTAACACAATTGTTGCCAAAAGGTACATCAGAACTATTTCAGGATACGATTACCATTACTCCACGCCAGCGATAAAACACCTGAACTAGTTGAACTTCGTTGGAGTACAGATGGTGGAACTATGTTATTTGTTAACTTTTGTTTTTGGAAATGGAAGGAATATTAAAATAGGAAAGCAAATATATAAAATTAAATGTTATGAGTTTATGAATTAAAATTGCATAGAAATGGAATGGTTTCATTTATCTTATCTTTGCCGGTTTGTTGTTGAGAAATAAAAAAGTATTTTGGGTCTTAATAAAGTGAGAAGCAAGTGAAATTTATTATCAACTACAGGCAACTCTTGTAGGTAAGTTTGGAAGGAATTGGGCTGCAAAGTGAGTCCGATCCCTGATAACATTAATTCACATTGGATGCAATAAATACTCAATTTACTGTTGGGTATATCCAATATTTTACTTGTTCTACAGTAAGTAGGGAACGTATTGCATTTCCCAAAAGCATTTGAAGGTGTTCAATGCACATATAAGCTTTTAGTTCCTCTGTGTCCAAAAGGGGCGGATTTTTGGCAAGGAACAAAGATTTTGAGTAATATCCCACTAACACACACCAAAATGTTTTATAATAAAATACATCTCATTAAAACATGCAATTTGTGACATATGTCATGTAGAGTGAAAAGTTTTGGAGATATTCGCTTTTATTTGTCTGAATTCACATATAATTACACCTTTCTGAAATTGGAAGTCATCATTTGCCTTTATTTATTTTTAATCTGTATGACAGGGAATTCAAAAGTCTCCATAACGACCGGTTTTAACAACTTGACTATCGCTGAAGGCCTACTGTATTCCCACATTTCCTTGCACCTACAACAAAATAAACCTATAAAATAAGTTCTCCAAAGTATATCCCAATTAAAATTAGAATATTGGGTTTGTAAAAGTAGTTTCCACAAGAGTAGAGGACACGTAATTACTGTATATCATATTGTTCTCTCTAACAATCCAATTAACCATCACAAGTTATATTAAAGTAGAAATGTGCACACACTGTGCAGAGAGCAGTTTGTCACTCAATTACCTATTCTGTAAGTGGAGTTGGATGTTTGTCTATTTTTACACATCAGAATATATCAGTCACAATTTTTAGAACACAAAACACAGATGCAGGTGTAACTTGGGTGATGGAAAGCCTTATTGTAACACATCTTGTGTAGAAGCCATGGGGCCAGTCCTGTAGTCACATGTCGTATTTCGTAATTCGCTTGCGTTCAGGATCTGCCTTGGTCACGCAAGTTACATACAATCCCATTGGAGTATTTCTTTTCTTGTAGGTTTTCTAGGAATATCTTGTAGTACCCCGTAGCTAGCAGCACCAGTGTATATCGCAAGTGTTCTATTAAGAACGCTTCCCTGTTAAGTTCAAATGCCAGTCGTCATAAGGAGAGGTAAAATACCTCCGCTGTTGAATCATTTAAGATGGCTACTCGTTTCGATTTCACTTAACAAAATATCTCTTTACCGAATTATGGCACTGAAGATGAATCCGCTTCACTAGTGCATACGCATGGAGGTGCGTCAAACAACATCAAAGAATAAATAACAACAAAATCAAAGCCTATGTTATTGATTAATAAACTTGAATTCTTAATTTACGTGGACAGAATTTATTATGTATAAATTGTTTCAAAGAAATAAAATAGTTCTTTTTTTATCAAAACTGTCATGGTGTTTTAATTTACTGTAACCATAAACTTCCATAACTTGCAACCAATCTTAGTAGAGAACCATGAACATCTACTGTCACACACAATTGTATCAACTGGGCGGCTACTCGGGAATATTCGGTGATATATTTGTATATATCTGTATGTATATACATATACACTTGTACACACTAGTAACATAAACTTCAGGTTGTTTTGTCTCCACAAAGGTATTATATGTTTTATTATCTACATTTGGAGATATAAATCCTATTTTCCGAACTTGTGCTCTAATTTTTATAAGACCATATTTAATTACACGGGTTTCGTAGCATTTTTCACACTCCTAACGCTATTGTTTTTCTGGATGTATCATAATTTTCTTTCTTTTTAAATAAATACATAATAGTGTATACGGATTTTTATATTTCATATATATATTTTTATATTTATATTTTTAAATTTCACAAACGTTTGTCGATGGAAAAATGCTCAACTCTCAGATCTTACAGAATTTTACTTACATAAATCCCGTGATGTTTACTTACATAGTTATTATTTATATATTAATTATAAATTCTCCCTAATATATTCGTAGTACAAACAATACCTCAAATTTCAGCGAAGCAGTTAGGATCCCCAAGAGCAGATCTGCACATTAAATACTAATTTAGCGATAAGAAGTAATGTATCCCAAAAAGTTCTACAAATGGGATGAATGGGATT
This sequence comes from Mantis religiosa, assembly GCA_030765055.1. Classification (NCBI taxonomy): domain Eukaryota; kingdom Metazoa; phylum Arthropoda; class Insecta; order Mantodea; family Mantidae; genus Mantis; species Mantis religiosa. The sequence goes on from CM060950.1 coordinate 392,822,585, forward strand.
CTATTTGTAGCAGTGTAGTGAATTGTTCATTTTCGTAGTGATGAAAAAAATTGGTGTTAAACATTTGAAACACTGAAGTGTGTAAGTAAAGCAACACGTGCAATCTGGAGTGTATTTAAACAATGAAATTAACTTAGGTTTCTTAACAAAGCCAGTATTAGACAATAACTTAACGAGGGTGGTAGGCTTGGTCTTTATAATCAAAAAGAGCAGATAGACAAAAATAGATACAACTTTGTCACGCATTGTTGATGCAATTAAAGTATGTGTAGAATTTAAACTTTCTTTGCGATGTCATGACGTATAGAAGACTGCAGCTATCCTGATGTATTTAAACGCCTAATAAAAGAATGATAGCGTGTTAGATCACTTGGAAAATGTGATAATATTTAATAGGACATATAAAAATATTCAAAGTGATTTGCTAAATGCGATGCTTTCTGTCCGTCAAGAGTACACAAAAGACGAAAAGCGTAATGCAAATCTATGCAAGCAGACGAATTCACGGAGACGTTTTGTAAAAGTCAAATGGACATTGGTTCAATATTGTCACCCGATCGTTGGAACACCCTATAGAACCAGCTGAGAGTGGGCAAGCAGGGGAGGTCGGCGTTAGCCACGCCCCCCCTCGTTTGTCTTATAGTGGTGACAAGGGGCTGCTGGGAGAAAAAAACATCACTGCGCCGTCTCTTTATGTTCCACCTGTGTTCTCGAACTTACGGGATATTTCATCTAATCTAGAACATTCTCGATCCCCCAGCTGACCCTATATAAGCAACACGCCGGGCAGTAAGTCAGTCAGTCAGTTAGAGTTCTTGGCCAGCAGTGTAAGAGTGCAGTTTACGAAGAGAAGACTGTGTACGTGCATCGGAGTATTGTATGTAATTACGAATGCAAGTGACATTGTAACGGACGAACTGGTGAATCGTAATTGTGTGCATTGCGTAATTCTGTGTAATTGGCAAGTGTTGAACTGTAAGTCGAAAGAAATAAAGAACATTTTTGAGTGGTGAAATTGGACTTTTCATTTCACGAGCCCACAAAGTCACAATTGGTGTCAGAAGTGCAACATAACACAATGGAGGCAGCATTAGAACAGATTTTAGCGGAACTGAAAGAAATGAAGACGACAAATGAAAACTTCGCTACAAAAACAGAAGCGGCAAATAACAGCCTGGCCGCGAAGCTGGAGACTGCAAATGACAACCTGGCATCGGAACTGAAACAAATGAAGACGGCCAACGACAACATCACTGGGAAGATGGAAGAAATAAAGGCCGAATTAACAGCGAAGACGGAAACGGCAAACAACAACTTGGTCACGACAATGACCGCAAAGATGGCCGAACTGACCACGGAAATGAAGGTGGCGAACCAGGCTCTCGCCGCCAAATTTGAAGAACAGTTGGCCGGCGTGAGGGATGACGTCACGAATCTGGGCAAGCGGATGGGTCAAGTAGACGACCGCCTTAATGATTTAGAGGAAAAGGCTGACAATAACGCCAAGACCCTGAACGCCGTGGTGGAAGACGTCGAAGACCTTGCGAACAGCGTAAACAACCTGGAGGGAAAGGCCGACAGCAGCGTCAAGTCCCTGAACGCCATGGTGGAGGACGTCGTCGGCAGGAAGCTGAAGGATTTGATGCCGACGCGCCGGGACGCGACACAACATCTGCGCGCGTCAAACCTCCCAAGTATGACGGCGCGTCAACATTTGAAGTCTTCCGCCGCCAGTTCGGCACAGTGGCCAGGCACAACAGATGGTCACCGGAGGAGGAGGCAACACAGTTAATAGCCAGCCTCCAGGGACGGGCCGCGGAAGTCCTAAACGCGGTGCAGACGACGGCGGCGCCCAAGGACATCTGGGAGGCCCTGGAGAATCGCTTCGGGAACCACCGCTTAGCCACAGCATACCGCAGCCATCTAAAGGCAAGGTCGCAGCAGCCGGGGGAGACGCTGCAGGAGTTCGCCATAGCGATTGAGCAGCTGGCTAGCAAGGCCTTGGTTGACCTGCCACTGGAGTTCGTATCCCGGGAAGCCGCCTATAACTTTGTCGACGGGGTACGGGACATGGAGATTCGTCAGCGCCTAATGCTCGGCGATTATAAAACCATCCACGAGGCGCTGACAGATGCATAAAGGATGGAGGCGGCCAAAGTAACATCTATCCCGACTTCGAGAACAAGGAGTGTCCGCTGCGCCGGAGACAAAAGACCAGCCGAAGGACGCCGGCGAACACCTAGTGGCCTGTGTTGGGGGTGTGGACAGCCCGGACACCTGCAGAGAGACTGCCCACACCAGGAAGAGCAGCTGGAAGAACGAGTAAAGGCCAGTGTGGAGAGGGGCACGTCGGCGCCATTACCACCATCCCCTCGAGTGACACTGCGCGCCGTCAGCCGGCGTATGAATGACAGGCTCTTCGCGGACGGTTGGGAGAGAGGGAAGCCGTGCCGCGTGCTGGTGGACACTGGGGCAGCCGTGACCATTATCAGACCTGACGTGGTGAAGGGTTTGCCGACGAGGAAGCCAAGCCGACCATACGAGCTTGTTACGGCTTCTGGCGACACCTTGCCTGTGGAGAACGAGGCCCTGCTGGAGATGAGCTTGGGGCGGAGTGCAGTGCGTCTGTGGGTGTTCGTCGCGAAGTTGGCTGAGGAGGTGATTCTGGGACTGGATGCCCTCAGGAGCCACGAGGCGACGGTCGACGTAGGTAGGAAGGTCCTGCGGCTCAACGGAGAAGAGGTTATACTCCGTCAGCCCGAAGAGCACCTTAGAATCTGCAGGGTTGTCTTGAGCGAAGACGTGGTTGTTCCCGCGAGGAGCGAGGTGATGGTGACGGCGCGACCAGAAGGACAGACAGCAGGTTGGGTCCCGAGGCTGCAGGAGTACGACTTCACTTCGGAACATGGTAGAGGGAAGAGCCACGGTAACGCTGACGCCATGTCCTGAGCACCCTGTCCAGAAGAGTGCGGCCAGTGCACAAGAGTGGAGAAGGAGCGTGCCGCAGCAGTCCGAGTAGCCACGGCAGTGCCTGCGGATGGTTGGGATAGCGCAGGCCAGAGGAGGGAGCAGCTGGCGGACGCAGACTTGGGGCCACTCTTAAGGGAAGTGGAGGCAGGGACGAGACCAACCTGGTAGGACATCGCACCGAGGAGCGCCACCTACAAGTCGTACTGGGCCCAATGGGACTCGCTGAAGACCAGAGAGGGCGTGCTGTTCCGGGTATGGGAGTCACCCGATGGGAAGACGCAGAGAAAACAGTTGGTACTTCCCCGGAGTAAGGTATTGGAAGTCTTGGAAGAAGTGCACGCCGGTACTTCAGGAGGACACCTGGGAGCGAACCGAACGATTGACAAACTACGGCAGCGCTACTACTGGCTGAGGCTCCGAGCAGATGCTGAGAGATGGTGCCATCAGTGTCACGAGTGCGCAGCGAGTCGTGGCCCCCAGACTAGGAGCCGGGGTCGCATGCAGCAGTACAACGTCGGAGCGCCATTCGAACGTCTCGCCGTTGACATGGCTCCGGAAGCGAAACAGCCAGCGACCGAGTGTGTGGAGAACTTGGTGGACCATCTCCACGACATGCACGAGATGGCTCGCCAGAACATCCAGAAGGCAAGCGACTGTATGAAGACCAGGTATGACAGGCAAGCCAACAGCCAAGGGTTCCAGCAAGGTGACCTGGTCTGGTTGTACCGTCCTACCCGGACCATGGGACGCTGCCTGAAGGGAAGGACCGTACCGGGTGGTGAAGAGGATTAACGACGTGGTCTACCGCATCCAGAAGTTTCCCCGAGAGAAGATGTTGGTGGTACACCTGGATAGCCTGGCACGCTACGATGGTGCTGTTCGGGACGACCAGCTTTGAGGAGGGAGCAGTGTCACCCGATCGTTGGAACAGCTTATAGAACCAGCTGAGAGCGGGCAGCAGGGGAGGTCGGCGTTAGCCACGCCCCCCTCGTTTGTCTTATAGTGGTGACAAGGGGCGGCTGGGAGAAAAAAAAACATCACTGCGCCGACTCTTTCTGTTCCACCTGTGTTCTCGAACTTCCGGGATATTTCATCTAATATAGAACATTCTCGATCCCCCAGCTGACCCTATATAAGCAACACGTCGGACAGTAAGTCAGTCAGTCAGTCAGTCAGTCAGTCAGTCAGTCAGTCAGTCAGTCAGTCAGTCAGTCAGTCAGTCAGTCAGTCAGTCAGTCAGTCAGTCAGTCAGTCAGTCAGTCAGTCAGTCAGTCAGTCAGTTAGTCAGAGTTCTTGGCGAGCAGTGTAAGAGTGCAGTTTTCGACGAGAAGACTGTGTACGTGCATCGGAGTATTGTATGTAATTACGAATGCAAGTGAAATTGTAACGGACGAACTGGTGAATCGTTATTGTGTGCATTACGTATTTCTGTGTAATTGGCAAGTGTTTAACTGTAAGTCGAAAGAAATAAAGAACATTTTTGAGTGGTTAAATTGGACTTTTCATTTCACGAGCCCACAAAGTCACAATATATAAAATTGGTGGTAACATTCAGAAGAGATTTTGGACATTTTTTAAAATTTATGATAGGAGCGATCCTGGCATAATATAATGCATTTTAGCAAATCTAAGGGATGTTTGTTTTGTAAAATTTCAAGATATAATTTGCCAAATATATGTTGAGGCTTAGGTTATGAAGGGGCAGAAAGGGGACGTGAAGTATTCGATCAGAGCAAAGTATCCAAATGCCAATTTTATTCATTATCATGCACACCAGGCTAACTTAAACCTACTAAATGCCACTTCTTCCGCCCAAAGCAGGATATTTTCCAAACATATTCAAGGTATTGCTCAATTGTTTTTAAAGTCATTCAAGAGATAGGACATTTTAATCATTTTGTACAGGAAAAAGTTGCTTCTACTCCCCCACTAGGTGATATTTTCAACACATAAAGGTTGATACTTTATGTTAACACAAAGATAGTTTGATGAGAATGCCTAGGGTATTTACGAGACAATGCATTAATAATAAAAATGCTATTGCACAGTCGATGGCATTTCTACGAATTTTTGAAGTCCTACAGTTTAGTTTTTGGCTATAATTTCACCACAAATCATGCCAAATGTATTTATTTTCTTTGATCCTGTCTAGAAATGAAGCATTGATAGAATCAAAATTGCATATATCTTTTGGATAAGTTCTGTGATAGCGTGGCTTATGTACGGAAGGCCTATGAACAGAAACTGTCGCAGAAGAATTAGCCATAGGAGAAAATGTGGAGTATATGTATAATCAATTATCAAACTGCTGCTCTGGAAGTTTGTGAAATAATTATCATCAGCATTAAAGAAACTATTCTGGCCATTTGAATGCTTAAAAATTGTTTGCCGTGAACATTTCAAAATGTGTGATTTAATATTCCCGTACGTGATTTCCAAGACTTTGTCAAGATATATCTAAATGTAAATGCGCAAAAATTGAAAACCGAGTTAGAGCGTTACATTGAGATCTGCATGTTAAAGATGGTAAGAACAACTTGCGTATTTCTCGAAATGTATCATTGTTCTAAAAAAAATATTCGTTACTCTCCCACTGGCAACAGTGGAATGTGAACGGTGTTTCTCAATATTAAAAAGATGAAAAAATTTACTTAGAAAATCATGGGAACATGGAGACAGACTGCTTTGGTTATTCTTTCCCTAGAGAAAAGGATGATATGCTGTATTCCAGACTTTAATAGAAGGTTATAGGGATATTCCCCACAGCTAAGGAGAGGAGTGCAAAATTGATGTACAAAAATTAAATGGTATATATTTGTATACATGTTGGTTTAATTTATGCATGTGTACTAACAAAGTTAGACTCAATGTGTAACCCTCTTGACTTATAACTTATGAGCCGCCACTACATTGATCTAAATGGACATTTGAGAATAGTCAAAAGTATCTACGAGGGCTGTTCAATAAAGAATGATCATAACTTTTTTACGGTCATAAATTTTCGCACTAAAATTCAGTCTTATTATATTCGGTTAGCTTAATGTGAAGCAAACACGCCGTAGTATTTTCATTGTTGGTGATCCTGGTTCCCGCCTGTGAGAACCAGGCAACTTCAGACATGTTCAGTATCGCCTATTGATCCTGGGAGCAAACAGCAAAGCTCAGTGTGGAAATCTCCTTCATCACCAACCCCTCAAAAACCAAAAAGTGTTTGCTTCCGCTGGGAAAGCTATGGTTATCTCATTCTTTGATATTTATGGAATGCTTTATCAGCATGTTGTACCTGCACACACATCAGTAACTGGACAATACTACAGCGATGTCCTGAAAACATTGCAAGTCCATATCAGGCACAAAAGGCCACATTTCCGTGAAGCAGGCTGGATGCTGCACCACGGTAATGTGCGGCCGCATATTGCCAATGTTGTTGAATATCTTGCAAAAATTAACGTGAGGTGCATCTCTCACCCTCCCTATAGTCCGGATTTAGCCCCATGTGACTTTTCTCTATTCCCTAACTTGAAGAAATGCCTTCGTGGGAGGCATTATCCATCATCAGAAGCAGTAGTGAAGGCTGCGGAGGTGATTTTGAAGGGTGTCTCAAAAATGGGTTACAGCATGTATTTGAAGAAATGCTGGGACAAGTGCATCGCATTCAGGGGAGACTATTTTGAGAAGGACCATCAAAATTATGAGGATGAATAAAGGTATGTTGCCAAAAAATTGTGATCATTCTTTATTGAACAGCCCTCGTATATAAACATAAAAACATTTAAATGAAATTTTAATTCATGTTAAATACATTTAAAATATATTTAAGTGCATTTAAGACGTTAAAAGCACGTTAAAAGGAATCGTTTTAAAAATGCCCTTTAATATAAACGTTATGAATCGACTTGATAATTTCAGCAATTATTTCATTTTCAAAAACCTGTTTCAGAAGTAAAGGCTGAATACAGTGTTAAATTTACGATATCGTTCTTTGATATTTTTGGAGATTCAGTTATTTTTATGTAATGCTTTACAAACCTCTTTTTTGTTAAATTGTCCTTCAGTATTAAGACTTTATTTAAAACCCGTAAACTAAAATGCACCTTTTCTCACAAATTCAACCATGCTGGCCATGAGAAACGTTCTGTGGTATTAAAATTAACGGCCATGAAGCTGTCTTTCTAAGTAGTGAATAAATTTCTGCAGCCTTGCTTTAATATATTCGTGGAAAATAACAAATATAATGAAATATACTACTTCTTTCAAGCTGAGAACGTTATTGTTGCTGTAATCAAATCATTTTTAAATGCGATTATAATATTGAGAGCTAAGTTAACACGAACTATAGATTCGTCGCTTGCATTTTCAAAAACATACATTAACTACTTTATATTCATATAAAATAAAGAACATGCGACTTATTTTAAGCTATTGCATTAAACATAGACTTCTCATTATCTTTCTCTATCCCACTCCTACCGTTTTCATGTCCTTCTTCGCTCTTTCTTCTCCAGCTCTTCCGCTGGCCCTCTGCGCTTTGCCAAGTGATATTTTCAAACAGGTAAAAACGTCCGATGTGTGCACTTACATGCCACATAAATTATTGTTTAAAATGCTTATTCTTTTATCTACTTTATGTTTATCAAATTAAACGTCTGTAGAAATGCTTTTGTTACATATGTCCTTATACGAGACCGCCTCGGTAGCGTAGATGGTAGCATGTCTGCCTCACGTTCAAGAGGTCCCGAGTTCGAATCTCGGTCAGGTTGAGCTACCTGGATAAGGTTTTTTCCGGGATTTTCCCTTATCCTTCAAGACGAATGTCGGGTAACTGTAAGCTCCATGGACCCTGGACTCATTTGAGCATAATTTCACCTAATTCATTCACCGCCCGATATAACTTAACGTTGGGGCGGACGTAAATTTAAAAAAAAGATCCTTATACGAAGATGAGTCAAATGAAAACCTTAAATATTTTCTTTTAAATATTATTTATTGTGCAGAAGTGGTACAAAGCTGTATCACTTTTCAACACAATCTCCCCATCGCTTAATGCAAGTCCCCCAGCGCTTACAAAGTACACAAATGCCTTTAGAAAAAAAAAAATATTTTGGTAGTCATGCACCGCGTGGCGTACTTCTTCATCGGAACGGAATTTCTTTCCTCCCATTGCGTCTTTGTGTGTTCCAAACATATGAAAATCACTTGGGGCAAGGTCAGGTGAGTAAGGTGGATGAGGAAGACACTCAAAATGCAGGTCTGTGATTGTTGCAACTGTTGTACGGGCTGTGTGGGGCCTTGCATTGTCATGTTGCAAAAGGGCACCTGGTGACAGCAATCCACGTCGCTTTGATTTGAATGCAGGCCGCAGATGCTTTTTTGTGAGATCTGTGTATGATGCACTGGTGACAGTGGTCCCTCTAGACATGCAATGCTCCAAAATGACGTCTTCTTTGTCCCAAAAGAGAGCCAGCATAACCTTTCCTGCTGATGGTTCTGTTCGAAACTTCTTTGGTTTTGGTGATGAGGGATGACGCCATTCCTTGTTCGCTCTCTTCGTTTCCGATTGGTGGAATTGAACCCATGTTTCATTCCCAGTAATGATTCTTGTAAGGAAGCCATTACCTTCCCGTTCAAAGCGCCGAAGAAGTTATTCACAAACATCAACATGTCGTTCTCTCATTTCAGGAGTCAGCTGCCGTGGCACCCATCTTGCAGATAGTTTTTGAAACTGGAGCACATCATACATAAGGTGGTGTGCTGACCCATGAATAATCTGTAAACATTCTGCAATGCCATTCAGTGTCACTCAGCGGTTTTCCTTCACTATGGCTTCAACTGCTGCAATGTTCTGTGGAGTCACAACTCGTTGTGCCATACCTGGAGGTGGAGCATCTTCCACTGAAGTCACACCATTTGCGAACTTCTTACTCCATTCGTAGACTTGCTGCTGTGACAAACATGCATCACCGTGCTGAACCTTTATTCGTCGATGAATTTCAATAGGTTTCACACCTTCACTACGCAAAAACCGAAAAACAGAACGTTGTTCTTCCCTGGTGCAAGTCGCAAGTGGGGCGGCCATTTTTATACTGATACTGCAACGGTATGTGTGTATATACACTATGATGCCACCTATATGCCATTCCGCACGCTGTTTGTGGCACGCTTACGAACTTACAGGATAACGGCGCGAAATTTCGATTTGTAATTACAAATTTAAAGTTTTCATTTGACTCACCCTCCTAGATGCAATGGGAATAATAGAATATAGTAGGCTTAAGCAAATGTCAAATTCTTTAAAAGCTACTCACTAGGTGATGGCTTTAAAATTCCGTTCCCATTGGATGAACAGGAGAAAACACATCTGACCTGCCCTTATATGGCGTTCTCTATTCTTATTCAAACGCTTATTCCTTTACCTACTTCATGTTAATCAAGATAAATTGAGGTAAACATTCTCTTAATTGCTCATTTTCTTTTGGAGCAAGGGAAATATGGAAATGAAATAGGCTTTAAGTGAAAGTAAAATCTTTTAAGAGCAATTGCAGTGTGATGGCTTAACGACCTTCTATTTGAGAAAAGTATAAGTATTGAAAAATTGAAACGAATAACAAGTAACATATCCAAACTGTTTTACTTAAAAATAGTGCATATATTATTATAGATATAGATTTTAGAATTTAGTGAAGAGATTTCTTTTCTTCTGTTTGGCCTTGTATTTCCTTTTTATTTTATTTTTGTCTTTGTTTTGTACATGCATTTTTGTGAGTTTACTTACACTTGTATTACGTTTCAGAACCGTTTATATATGGCTTTTGCCATGAATGATTTTTTAAAGGGCGCTGATAACCACTACAGTTGGCGCCCTTATACCCATATCATCATCATCATCATCATCATCATCATCATCATCATCATCATCATCATCATCATCATCATCATCATCATCATCATCATCATCATCATCATCATCATCATCATCATCATCATCATCATCATCATCATCATCATCATCATCATCATCATCATCATCATCATCATCATCATCATCATCATCATCATCATCATCATCATCATCATCATCATCATCATCATCATCATCATCATCATCATCATCATCATCATCATCATCATCATCATCATCATCATCATCATCATCATCATCATCATCATCATCATCATCATCATAGTCGTCATCATCGCCCACCTCGGTAGCGTGGTGGTAGCATGTCTGCCTCACGTTCAAGAAGTCCCGAGTTCGAATTTCGGTCAGGGTGAGTTACCTAGATAAGGTTTTTCCGGGGTTTTCCCTTATCCTTAGAGACGAATGTAACTCTAAGCTATGGACCCTGAGCTCATTTGAGCATCATTTAACCCATTCCATTCATCGTCCGATATGTCTTAACGTTGAAGGACGTAAATTGCAAAAAAAAAAAAAAAAAAAAAAAAAGTCATCATGTTCTACTTCATTTACGATCAGGTAACAAATTTCTGTTTAGTGTTTTGAAAGAACGAGGTGATACACGCAGCAGAGCATGTCACTCACATTCGGGAGGTCGTGGGTTTGATTCCTGTAGTCGACCTTCCATGCGTTTTTTCGAGGGCCTTCCTGTCTGACTAGATACACTTTGCGAAGGTTAACTACATCCCCCAAATTTCGTGTCCCTCAATTCCATCTCTCCTTTTATTTTACTTCACTCTTCATCTGCCTCGTTGTTTTAGGCGGCGGGAGCCTTGATGTTGCATGGCAGGGAAAAATATGTCTTTGTAAAACTTACGTCCCCCCAGCGAGGGGTCTGCGATCTCCGTCCCCTTCCCCAGTGGGACTGAATTCTGCAGGGAAGAGGAGGGAAGGTTCAAATGGCCGGGGAACTCCAAACTGGAAGTCCTAAAAAGCCTGCCAGGGTGGAATTTTGGGCTATTATTACTAAATGAAAAATATAGCGTAAAATACTTCTGATTTCTGAAAAATATATAGATTTGTGAATCATGGGAATATTACTGCCAAAGATAGTCGTGTTTCCTAACTTTTAATTCTCGCTTGCATGAAATGCATAAACATTTATGGAGACCGTCTCCAGCTACGAGACATAGAACCGTGGGAGATTACTTAGGCAATTAAAGAGCCAAAGGAAATAAATTCTACCTTTCCAGAGAAACTAATAAAAACATAGATTAGGATGAGATCAATGATGAGAATAAGAGGATTAAATAAAATAATAAAAGCATCTGATAGCTCGAAAAGATTGCGAAAAATATATAAAAGTAAATAAATAGGTAAATAAATAAGTGGGTTACCTAAGGATATAAGTGTAATACTTAAAATCAATTTCTCCTCATTCCTTTACAATTTAGTATGGCATGTTAGCATTTAGGGTTTTATGTATATCAAACGTCAAGAATCTGTTCAAACCGGTTTCCGAAACACCAAGCATGGGTCGCTGGTATGATTGGTTGCAAATTACATGACAAAGCGTGGAAGCATATGAGGATTACAACCATAAAATACCTATAAACACTGCAAAACCTCTCCCTTAGGAAAATCCTATCCGCTCCCATCCGCACCACAAACGACTCCCTCCACCAAGAAGTCCGCACCCCGACCATCCCCGAGGCGTTGGAGAAAAGAGCCTCCTCCATTTGGGCACGAATTCGTCGGCATACAAACCCTTTAATCCATAACATCGAAAAAGGTGAGCCAAAACACCGCAAACAAAAACGGGTGAAAATACTGTAAATAAGGACGGCTCACCACCCATTGCGCGCCCAAAATTCCCGGCCCAAGGCCTCACAAACCAGCAGGGGCCGCCACTGCCGGGTTGCCCAAAGAACTGAGCGACATGCTACCGCACAGCAGGATAGCTGAGTGTAAATAGTGTACAAAGTGAAGTGAAGTGTGCGTGAATGAGTGTGTGAGTGCGAGAGACGTACTACGTATGCCCATGAGTGCGTGCGTGAGTGTGTGTGTTATATAAGTAAATAAAATCACAAAAAAGAACATAAAATTCAAGGAAAAACTGGAGCACCCAAAAGAAAACGAACTAACTAAAGCTGTTCTCTGTGCGCCCATAAAGGGACGCCGTATGGGCTTTATGTAAAGCCATGACGTCAAAACCAACATAAACTGAAAAGTGTAATATCATGCAAATGTAGAGCCTGTAAGCCGGGTCCATTGTACCAGCACCAGGTATATCAAACAAAAATAAAAATTCTAAGCCTAAAAAAAGGAGTGTGTACTTTTATCACACATATACGTCGAGTGAGTGTGTGTACACTCTGTTCATATGCAGCAATAACATCTTCTGTACAGCAACGTGTCATGCATCGGCAGGCACGAGAAATCATAATGACTGAATATTGTATCAAGGAGAAAGAAGATAAAATTAAAAACGCATGTAGCAAACGAAAAAACGGACGGCTGCAATGGTAATTTACATTTGCGTAAAATAATTTTATTAATTGGCTAACCTTTCATACCAGACACACAGCTCCTAAGTGCTCTACGTACAAGTTTCGTCACTCCAGGTTACTAATATTTCGCTCTTCTAGTAAATAAGATAACAGGCGAATGCAGCGCGGTTTCACTGAAGGGTTAAAATGCTCAGATGATCGGCCATGTAGTTGTACAGTGGTCTAAGGGATATACAAAGTATACTTTACTCAGGGCTGTAACTCTTTAAGTATAGTATATGGTCGTCGAAATAGGTTGGTTCTATTGATTCATAAAAGGAGTAGAAAAGATAGTTTCATCGAATTCAATTAATGTTGTACTCAAAACAGTGCAAAATGTTTGTTACACAATGAAAAGTCAAGATGGGTTTTAGAGTAAACAAAAACAGAATGACTGTTTCGACAAAATAAATCTCCTACAGTTGATAACATGGTTGATTGTCAATTGATAAATATTATGCATTTGTCATTACACCTTCCGACAGTAACTCTGTATGTATTTGGAATCAAACAGAGATTCTTTTGTGTAATTTACGTCCTCCAACGTTGAATACCGGGCGATGAATGAAATGGGTGAAATGATGCTCAAATGAGTAGGGGTCCATAGAGCTTAGACTTACCCGACATTCATCTTTCAAGATAAGGGAAAACACAGGAAAATACCTCATCAAAATAGGTCACCCTGATTGAGATTCGAACTCGGGACCTCTTGAACGTGTATGTGTACCATAGCCTTGATGCTGTCACTCTTTAACCTTCGATTTCGGTTAACGTTCCTTATATGCACATGCAGTGTAAACATATGTATCCCGGTGAACCCCCGCTCCCCGAAACATCTCTGTTGTCGCAGTACATCAGGTAGTGAGCATGTGTCTGCGGGAACCAGAATGTTCCTTGGCCTGTTGCGGTGGACTTGTGCTTTTGGATGACCCCATAACAAGAGCTTCGGCGAACGAGGAGGCCACTATATGGGCCCGCCGCGGCCAATCCACCTCCTCGGATATGCAAATTGGAGAACACCCTGCACCATTAAGTCACAATGTGCCGGTGCGCCATTCAGCTGTAGCAAGTGATGTGTTATGTCTTTGTTGGGAAAACAATGCTTATTGATGAAAGTTTAAAAAAATAAAAGTGGTAAGGCGTACTCCATTTTAGATTTTAAATGACTTGACGATGCGGAACGGTGCTCTATGACAGAAATTAACACACAAGTACTTTTGGGGTAAACGATTAGAGCATTTATAATAACGCATAAATAAGTAAAATTGGTTATCAGGACCGATCAACGCAATAAATATTTCAGAATATAAGACAGTGCATTAGACATGGTTGTATACCTGCTATCTTCGTTTGGGACACTGGGACTGAAAAATAGCCCAAACGTCTCAAAAATTACAATTTTTGCATTTATACATACAAATGTTCCCCAAACCTTCCTTTATTGAATTATGGTGAGAGTTTTTTATTTTCGCCAATTTTAAAGGTCTACCGCAGGGTTTAAATGTTCGGGGCCCGGCCATTTAAATGCCGCCTTTCTTCCTTGTCCAGCATGATGGCGTGTTTTTGACAACTCTAATCGTTTTTGGCAGCTTTTTCTCTAAAACTGCGTTGATATCTTTCGGCATAGCTTAGTGCTGCTATCTAGAGACAGTTTGGTAAACTATTGCTATGTATTCAATACAAAGTGTTTAATCAGAAACATTCAAACATAAATGCCATATAAAAAGTCGTCAGCACACCTTGAGTGTTTTAGCACCTAAGAAAATACAAAACAGTTCAGAATATCTGTGATTATTCTATGTTCTTTGCAATAAACTTAGCGAATACTTGTAGATTCATTCTTGTTTTGACTGCCTGTGTTTGGTGACTTCCATGAGAGAAATGTGCTTTTGTTTACAGTTTGTTTTAAATAATGAAATAGGTGTATATGCAAGTTATTTGCTTTCCTGTAGTGTAGTGTATTGTTAACTATAAAACAGCATAATGCATGCTGTTTCATCGTGTTGGCGTAAGCCGGTGAATAGAAATAACGAAAAGTAGGGAACTGTAAGAAAACGTGGTGCAGCTAGATGGATAGGCAAAAATTGGGAGCAGATTTCATTTCATGTGTACAGTTGGACATGGAGGATTATCTAATACGCCCGCCGCGGTAGCGTAGATGGTAGCATGTGTGTATCACGTTCAAGAGGCTCCGAGTTCGAATCTCGGTCAGGGCGAGTTACTGGGTAAGGTTTTTTCCAGGGTTTCCCTTATCCTAAAAGACGAATGTTGGGTAACTCTCTGCTCCATGGACCCTGGGCTCATTTGAACATTATTTCACCCTTCCATTCCTCGTCCGATATGACAACGTTGGAGGACGTAAATTACAACAATAAAAAATATATCTAATATTTCAACTTCACATTTGCAAATGGACATGGATGAACATGCTAATGCTATTCAAACTATGTTTGTAAAAGCCAGAAGAAATTTGCAAGATTTCAAGAACTAGGTGCAAACTATGTAAAGTACATAGTGTAAATAGTAATTTAAATAGCAGACTATATTAGTGAAAAAATAAGCAAATTTTGAATACCATGTACATAGCAGTAGAGAGGACAGTTTAAATAATGTGCAGAACAGTGTAAATAGTGTGCAGGATAGTGTAATTACTATTTCTGGTGCATATATTTAGAAAAATAAATTTTTCTCTACCTTTACATTTTTTAATACAATATATGCTCCCACTGCTTTAGTTTTTGGCTCTGAACTTTTTTTAGCATATGCTCCATATATGGGTCTACAACATCAGTCTCAGGATAGACGACTTGGTTTGGCTATAACAAAATTTTAAATGCAAAAATGTACTAAAAATTGAATTCAATGTACTGAATAATTAAAAAGATAATTTTCCTAAAAGTAATGTATTTTTCTTCTACACAGAGACTGAAACTGTTTATACAGTTAGTAGGAATGAAAAAATAATAGTTATTCCACTGCCATGGTTATTGATGCACATGCATTAACTTTAATATTGCCATGAACTTTAATTAAAATAAAAGTAAAAAAATTGTTCCTTCAAAACTAATGATCAGAAATTACTAAACATTGGTGTGGTATTTTCTAATGTAAAACCCATTAGGCATGCAAAGTTTGAAGTTTGTAGGTATAGTAATATAGAAAATAGAAATTTCAATCCCAGTGTTCCTTATTGCTTATTGCTGATATTTTTAACGTGATGAGGGAGGAAGAGATGGATGCAAGGGTAATCGAAGATAAACAAATATCCATTCCCCCTAACTATTTGTTATAAAACACAGCTGAGGAATAATGCAGCTACCTAACAGATAGCTTTCAGATTCCAATTCATAATGGATGGATTAGCTGCGTTGCATGCAAAATTATGAAGTGCTGGCCTTTTCCTATGGGCGTCTGAAGAGGGAAATCAAGTTTATATTTTTAAATCCAAACTTTACGTTTAGTCTGGTTAATATTAAATCAAGTTAACATTAATTTGAAATGTATTTTTCTCAAAATGTTTCTTTTAAAGCAGGGCTGGTAAGATAAGCACCCTATGTGTGAAATACTTTATCCTTACAACCACCCCTTCCTTTTTCTTTCCATCTGGTATGTAAACAAAGAGGTGACATGTACCATAATGGCGGTCTTTTGGGTTTTAGACGTAATCATGTGCAATACCTTTAAACGCAAGGTTTGGCTATAAAAGTACGTAGGACATAGGGACAATGTTAAACCACTCATCTTGCCATTGTGTGAGAAATCGCTCATATTACTGATCTCATCCAAACCTTAAGTGAACAAAAGCAGTTCTATAGAATTAACATGTTTATTAAGTAACTTCGTTTTTATACAGTAGTTGTTACTCAGTGATAAAAATTTCACTTTTGCTACTAAATACCATTTAAATACTTCCTATTCTGTATTCTTAAAAATAATCATCACAATCTATAAAAATTCATTGAAATTGTTTATAATATACATTGTTAAACAGTGCAACGGGAGTTTTTTTTAAATGAGTTTTGTTTTCTGATCTGAGTTTTAGTGGGCCATGTAAGGACAATATAAACAGAAATGATAAACGGTTGCTAGAGAAAAGAAAATCAATAATTATGCTTGATGTGAAAAGATGAAAAGTTTTGGATAGAAGAAGAAAATGAATAATCTAAGGAGATATGTGTTCTGCAATCTTGTTAGTGATGAGTAGACGTGCAGGAGTAAGGAGTTTTATGTAATTAATGGAATCTTTTTTATTAAAGAAGTAATGATTCATTGATATACTGTCGCTGCAACGAGTAATGGTTGACTGGGAAAGTCTGTCGAGCAAAATTCAATCCAGATCACCACAATCAAATTATATATTTAACGCAATTAGTTTATCTGATATTTCTGAGTAATCTAGTGCCCGAACGTGTGGCCGAATAAAAAGTGTAACTTGATAAAAATTCTTGCTTCAACAGTCACAATGGCATTCCCTGAATTTACATGTTTGGTGACCGTGCTGGTTTCATTTTAAACATTAGTGCTTCTTTGTCCATCAGCAAACTAGATGAACTTAAACGTTGAACATATGAAGACGCTCTGGGTGACAGATTCTTGTTGAGTGTCAATCTGATTTACGGTTAGTCACACTGATAAGTAGTAGCATACATGACTAGCAATTTTCTTACAACAAGGTGCAGTTTGGGAAAAGAATGTACAAGTCCAAACCATGTTTCCTTGAACTGTACAAAGGTGTATTGCTTTGAAGTTTTAGGTATAGTCTCCAGCATGAGCCTTCTTAAAGTGAAGCTCGTAATGCATCTGGTGTTAAAAATGTGCCTTACCACATATAAACCACCACCATTGCACTGATAAGACTGCCACGTGACTCTAAACAGAATCAACCGTTTTAGGTGGCTGTGTTTACCTGTTTGCTGAAAGTAGTGGGGACAAGTGAGAGGGTAAATTCACACTTATAGTGCCTTCCTTCATGGCTCTGTTCTAAAGTATTTACATTTTTCAAGCTAGGCAGAAAATCTGTGTTGTACAGCGAATAAACCTTTCTTCTAATCACCACGGTGCTAAATAACTCGACCACTTTCTTTTCTAATCCTCTATCGGGACCTTTATTCCCGGAGTCTCTGTTGATTTATCACTTGCTTGTTCATGTAATATATTTTAACAGTGCGAGAAGATACACCTATAGCTGCAACATTCTTTCGATGAAGCTTGTCACGCTGATATTGTCGATTTTCTCTTTTCAGAGCTTCACGTTCATCACGAAAGAATTTGTGGAAATTTACTATTACTTCCCGGTTTTATTTCGTTTTTAACAGCTGTAATAAGTATTACAAACAAAACACAAATGCAACTTTCATAAAATTTAATTTCTTAAATTTGTTTAACAACGCTAGTAGTTTATCACTTACACTCTTAGAGAAACAAAAATTTACTTCTTTTACAGTCACAAACTACCACTAATGAGGCAAGGGGTTTTGGCAAGAAAGGGTCCATGAGGTGACGATCATTTACAACCGGAAGGTAGCATAATGGGTTTTCCTTACTCTATCTTGTATACAAGAAAAGAAAAAAAGTGGCAGATTAAAATAAATGCAACTACAGCACCTCATGTTCTTATGCACTTGACGGGGTGCACGTCGAAAGGGATGATGTGAGAGGATATTAAGGGCGGCCACTATGCTCATACCTGTACGCGCTTGAGAGTTTGATGGCATCATCTGCATTTTATGTAGGGTCTGTGTGCAGAAATCGGGTGCGGAATATAGCTGGAAGTACCCGAAAATGAGTCCAGAATACTTAGGAACATGCAGACATAACAACACAGCACGTCGGGAGGGATTGTTTACCTTTGACGGGTAGCGGCCTACACATGGCATACGTAAGGAGCGCCGATACAGAGCTGCCGAGGGATGTCCAGCAGCTACTTGCAGCTGGTCGCATGCGGCTCTTTTCAAGATACAGTTTTGGGCGTTGTGGTTCTACTCCCCCCGTAGGGGAGGGTATCCGTCCCCTTCGGCTGCCGTGGTGCGGGCGCTGCGGACCCCTAGCGCTCGTGGTACCTCTGACGTTACTAGAGGAATCTCGAGCCGAACATTCGGGCCCCTCCCTTAAAGGGAGTTGTTCGGACTGGGTTGGACTCGAGGGGGCAGTGATTCCCGATACCCGTGGGAGATCGGGTACGTCTCCGGACGGGGTTGAGGGAAGCCATTAATATTCCCACATAGTAGGCAGCATAGAGAGTAGAAGGTGTGCTAGATCACCAGGCGGCCCCACCGAGGTCATATCGGCAGCCTTCTCATTTTAGAGTTGGGGTGCGTAAGTGGCGTATCCACTTGGAAATTAATCATTTCTTCACACTAGCCGTATATAGGCTAAGGTTTTTGATAGATTTTGATAGATAGAGTCAACATGAAAAACCTTAGCCTATATACGGCTAGTGTGAAGAAATAATTAATTTCCATCAATTAACTTAAATAATAACAGTTAAATGATGAAGCCTGGAACTCAAGTACTTACGACAGTAAGTCAAATGGAGAATTTAATGTCATGACGGCAAGTTGGCCATTGTATCTCAATGGGTTAGAGCGACTGGACGGAAACCAGGATACTGTTGTTCAAATCCCGGCCGTGGCATTGGTGGTATTGCATTTTTTATGTTGACTCTATCTGTTTAGGTTTTTACCTATTTTTTTTCCTTTACATTTTCAGCCGTCGAGGAGCTTAAGGGTACCCCCTTTCTTTACCCTAACCTAACTTTCACCAGCAACCTGCAAACTCCAGTCATTACGTGCTTAAGTCCCTTCTAGGATAGGTACACGCATGACACACCTCGGACTGTCCCTCAGCCTGCCAACTGCTCTGTTTGTCTGTTTGTCTCTTTTACAGCTTATTGAACCTAACATAAATAATTTCAAATATAATTGGCCTAATAAGGTATTAACGAACCTTCATAACACCTATAGGCACCTATTTCAACATAAATGCCTATTTCTCTCTTTTGGTGCCTATAAATGCCCCCTTTTGAAAATTTCCAATGAAATTATTTATTAAAATGTTGTATTCAATAAATAATTATTTTTTAAACAATAAACCTTTCATTGAATGGGTACTTACTTGATTTCTGTTTAATAAAGCGTAACTCAACAATAAATAAAGCACTTAGTGAAATCTTAAGGTGCCGCCTGCAAAATCGGAAATTTGGTAAAGGAATAATATAATTTAAAATTACAATTGCAAACAACAAATGGCCCACGTCTGCTTCTGAGAAACAGAGTGTCTGAAAATAAGGCATAGTGTCGGCTCGTGTTCATATAAGTATATAAATATCTTTGGTTGCTGTGATAATTTTCGTGCTAGTACTGCAAACCTTCTAAAAACAAATTTACCAAAAGTGCAATAATAAGAACATGGATTTTGGATTTCCAGTCTTATATAACAGAGGGAAAATAATGCTCTGTTAGGTGTGCAATAAAGATGTAAGCTTATTACTGCATTTTCTGTCATCCTTATTATTCAATGTTAACTGTTTTAACTACAGTGATTAATTGAACTATGACTTTTTCTTTTATCTGAGATTAATCCCAAATGTGTTTGATGCATTTTATTAAGCCCACTACTGGGGTCACGGCAATGCAAAGGGCAGGGTTCCTACTATTTACCAGCTGGAAGATCCCCGGTAGGCCAGCACAACCGGCCACGGACCCGCCGTGTTTCATAAACGGCCCACCACGTCAGCCCGGAGACCAGAAACCGTCCTACCGAAGGAGGAAGTGTTTAATAGGAGCATATCATCCTGCAATGCAGCTCCGAGATACTCGCCAATACCTCTACCCTGAAAGAGACCATCAGATGAGAGATGATTTAAAATAATAATGGAGATGAAATGGAGGAACAGGATATTTGGAGGATGTAATTAACCCACCCAGTATTTGCCTGGCGACCCGAAATAAAACACCGAAAAACTCTATTGGTCAGGTAGGCCAGCCACGGGAATCGAACACGCACCTCTCGAATGCGGGCCACAGACGAAACTGCCTGAGCCATGTTGCTTGGTATGCGAAATGTAAACTTTTTAACTTCCAGTTTTTGATCATGGAAGGCATTTCAAATGAGACTCAATTTTTATGTTTTAAAATTGCTTACCTATTTGGAAAATATAATATGGCAGACCAATTGGTACATATTACTCTGTACTCATGTTAATTTCAGTTGAATTGAATTAACTTGTAAAAATTTGAAATGTTAGCACCGAGTACCCTTGAATGGGCTTAGAGGATTCCGAAATCAAGATATTCTTTAGGAATTTATTGCTCCAAATTCAAGCTAGCTAAAAGGTATTGAACTTCCTAAAAATCAACAGAAGGTTTTGGCACAATATATAAAGAGAGCAAAGTAGACCTTCTGAGACATCTGTTCACAGAATCCCAGCAACAGTTGTCCACACTTTGACTTACATTCCTCTGAATCTCACGATCGTTCAAGCCTTATAAAGTTGATTTAATCAGATACATGCATGCGCTACTTATGCAAAAGGATAAGCATCGTCTTTTCGGTGTTATTTTGGCCGTAGCCAGTCTTTATTTAAATACGATATGGCCGAAGTAGCAGTGGATCTCATATTACATATCCCCCAGAAGTAAGAGGAGGGCAAGTTATCTACATTTTCAGATATAAGTGGTACGGTATTAGAAGGCATATGAGGCGGAGCAAGGGAGGACTAGAGCGGCTGTCATATCATAGGCGTGTAGCTTTGCCTACTATAGCTTGTCTCAACCTTAAAAGACCGTATGGAAGTAAATGGGATATATCTCTCTCTGTCTAACACACGGGGATTCTCATTAGCTTCGTCCCTTTTTACCCTCGCGTTGTTGGCACTTGCTAATAATATGCTGTAAATAATTAATTGTAATAATTTGCAGCTTTAAACACACTGTATGATACAGAATATTTGTCTGTATCAGATCATGTCATTATTAGTAATTTTGTGTTTCTATGCGGCCAAATGCTTGTTTTTCGGTAAAAGTCCGATATTTGCTATTTGTATGTTCATCATGCGGTAACCATGAAGCTTACCGCTTACAACATTTTTTTTCTTAGGTAGAGAGGGCTACAGTGCTCCTATCTGCGAAGCTTGAATTCCCTATCTTAAATCATACGAGTGTTATCATTTTTTATATTAAGTAATTTCGGAAAATTTTATATATACGCACTAGAAAATGTAGGCAACGAGAAACTTTTTTGTCATTGGGTTTACATCGGTGGACAAAGCGAGAGAAATGTAAAGAAGGTTGAAGGCAATTTTTAAAAGAAACAGCCATCCTCTAACTTCTTGTATTCGTCGCATGTGTCAAATAAACAAAAGGCATTCATCAATTCAAAGAAACGGCGACGTGCAAGGCAGACACCATCCTGGCAATGAGCAGGCAATGTGATGCAGTGAAAGTGAACAATAAGAGCTCCTATGACTATGTCTATAGCGTGTGAAAGATTGTGAAGTGTTACGCGAAGCTATTTGACAGTTTTGTAAACACTTGGACTTCCTTGAAAGAAATGATTGCACCGCTATGTACTTTTCTGTGCAATCCGTTTTCTCCAGTTCTCCCACAACTGCTGCAGCTTCTTCGTTCCCTTCTTTCTCCAATCTTCCACAATGGCCACCCGTGATTTGCCACCTCTACGTCAGCTCACACTCCTGAATTGGAACTCTAACGGTCTTCGGGCTAAACGTTCCTCCTTCATAGCATTTGTTACGCATCAGAATGTTCATATAGCTTGTGTAATAGACACATTTTCTTCCCAATGAGAATTTCACTGTTCCTGGTTACGTCATTTACCGGCAGGACCGTGACGCAGATAAAGCATCTGGTGGAGTGGCTCTTCTCATCCGACGTTCTCTGAGTCACAGCGAGATATTTCTCCCACATGTGCCCAATTTGGAAGTGGTGGGTATTAAACTCTATTGTGCAGACGGTGGTGACCTTGTTATTCTTAGCGCATACAAACCACCGAATCGCAGGCTGAATACTACATATCTCTCACTTCTCTTCCCTGCGGGAAACAGCACTCTTCTTCTAGGTGATCTCAACTGTAAGCATTCCTCCTGGGGATGCCGAACGGCAAATCCAAATGGCCGACTTCTGTTTACAGCCCTTGCTACTTATGGCCTATCGATATTGGCACCCGAAGATCGTACTCATTTTCCTACCAATCCCTTATTTGCCCCTGATATTCTAGATATCGGTATTCACCGTAATCTAAATCTGCCCACTTTTGTTTCTTCCATACCAGAGCTTGATTCTGATCATTGCCCGGTGATTGTCACCTTTTCTATTCCACCTGCCTTCCACCAATTAGCTCCTAGGCTGCTCAACGGTTACATTCATTGGGAAACATTCCAGTCTCATCTGGATGCAACAATAACAAGTTCGTACCGACTTGCCACCAATCAGGATGTGGATCTCGCGATACAGCACTTCACTGACACCATTTTCAGCTGCGCCCAACTTTCCACTTCTCCACATAGACGACATCATTCTTCCCCCTTCTTACCCCTCTCCATTTTAAGTCTCATCCGAGAAAAACACCATGTTCGTCGACAGTGGCAACGGGACCGACAACCCTGGCTCCGTCGAAAGCTCAACGGACTCATTTGATGGGTGAAACTGGAGTTGGAGCGACATCGTCTAGAGTCCTATGAGCGCTATCTTGCGTCACTCTCTCCTTCTGACCACACGCTGTGGGAGGCCACCAAACGTGTTCTTCGTGAGCCGACTGTTGTACCGGCGCTGTCTGCAGGTGATAGACTGGCTACAGATATTCCCACTGTGAAATTTTGACCGATCACTTTGATCGTGTGTTTGCACTTCCCATATCAGTCAATGTTGAGACTATTGCAGACGTGGAAAAGGAGCTACATACCTATCGCAATCGACCCACAGTCTCAGAAAGGATTTCATTTACAGGCCCACGGGAACTATCTTCCCTGATTCGAGCCCTTCCCCTTAAGAAATCTCCCGGGCACGACTTGGTTCCTAACATTGTTATCAAGAAGCTCACCAAAAAAGCAGTTGCATACTTGACATCCATCCTCAATGCCTGTCTACGCCTCGGCTATTTTCCTCGCACCTAGAAGTTTGCCCATATAGCTGTCTTCCATAAGCCCAATAAACCCAAACATCTCCCCGAAAGCTATCGTCCTATAAGTCTGTTGCCGACCCTCTCCAAGCTGTTTGAAAAAGTAATTCATCGCCGTCTTCTGTCTTACCTTAATCATAACCATGTTCTTCCACCTTATCAATTTGGATTTCGTCACAAATATTCCACTACCCATCAGCGTTTACGATTAACTCAGTCAATTGTTCACGGCTTCGAGGCCCATCAGTATACCACAGCTGTCTTCCTTGATGTGGCACAGGCATTCGACAGGATTTGGCATGATGGTTTGCTCCTTAAGCTCTACCGCATCGGTCTTCCTAATTACTTATCATATCTAATCCACAGTTTCTTCTACGACCGCAGCTTTTCAGTACGCATTGGTGGAAAGCTTTCATCCGCACGTAATATTACCGCAGGTGTCCCACAGGGTTCTATCTTGGCTCCGACTCTATTTAATATATATATATATATTTCTGATATTCCTGACTTAGCTCCGACTTCTTTAGCTCTTTACGCTGATGACACAGCTCTATATTATTCTCATGTTCATCTCCAGCAGGCACAACAAGTAGTACAGGTCTCTTTAGATCGCCTAACTCGTTGGTTCAGCAATTGGCGGATCTCTTTGAACCCTCAGAAAACCGAAGCTAAAATCTTCACTCTTCGCCGATGTACTCCGCTTACTCCGTTGTGTCTCTACAGGAACAATGTCTCTTGGCTCCCCACTACAACTCCCGTTAAATACCTTGGAGTGCTGACCTGGCGTGCTCATATCGATCGTCTTATATCACTGGACTACGGACGACTTTCAAAACTCTCACCTCTGTTGCATCGCCGTTCCAGCCTCGGCCTACAGTCTTCATTGTTACTCTACAAATCACTCGTTCGTCCGCTTATTACATATGCCTGCCAGGTGTGGCGGGCGGCACACAAATGTCATCTGCGTCGTCTTTAGGTCATACAGAATCGCTTCATGCGCATCGCCACCAACGCTCCATGGTTCATCCGTAATCAGCAGTGCCATCACGAACTAGGGCTGTTACCTCTTCACGACTACATTCGCAGGATCGCTCGTCGTTTCTTTTCCACACTGCAAGAAGTTCCAGGAGCTGTGTATTATAACATCGGCGTCCGCACGCGCCAGCCCTCACGCTTGAAGAGGAGACTACCACAGGACCTGCTTCTAAGTGATACCTCTGACTCAAGTGATTCTAGTGCTTGATGTCTGTCTTACATCTTCAGTATTGACATAATTTCTCAGAGAGTATTATTGGAGTTCTAACTTAATATAGTTAGGGGGCGGCCTGCTAGCCTACCCCTGAGTGTTATTGTTCTTGTTGTACTGTTACCTTCTTTTCACTCTGATCTGTAAAGCACTGTACTGCTGATCGATCAATAAAAATTATAAAAAAAAAAAATATTTCACTTTAAATTAAAATTTGGGCATTGCATCCTCTGTTGTTCCGTTTCTATTTTCTGTAATACGTTATTCATATTTCTCAGTTTCAGGCTTCATTTGTTTCATGATCACAGTGCTGTTAACTGATATGTTACATTAGCAGCATCGTCGTCGTTATTAATATTGAGAGTGTAATTTATTTTCCTTTGTTTTCATTTTTATCGTTTGAGTTTCCTTGCATTATGTGTAGTTTGTTTTCGATTATGTGAAGATATATAAATACAATACAAAAGACACAGTCCTAGAACAATTGTCAACTTTTCCAAGGTAAATTTTGAGTCAAAACTATACGTAACTAACAACAAATTTTGTATTATCTCGTGCCATCCGAAGCACAACACACAATCCCCGTCCTATGCTATATCAAAATGTCAGGGTGTCTTTTATATTAATATCAGTTTAACCTCTTCTCGGAAACCATAGCATAAAATGAAATCATTCGACTAATGACAACAACCTGCAGTTATCTTCTGAATGAACCAAACTTTGACTTTTGGCTAATATTTCTCATGAAATCATGCCCCAAAATGTAATTGTTCCGGGTCAAGTCCAGAGCAGGAATTTAGATGTAGTAGAGGCTGAACATATAATATGAAAAATGCTGAGAAAATTATATCAGTAATGGCACGCATGGCATTTTAAGAACAGTATCAAAAGTCTAACCAGCTGATAAAAGAAGAAAGGCACGAACTGATCTAAAGAGAGACGTTATGGACGTTTTTCTCAAAATTGTCCTGGGAATCAAAACAAGACTGCAATGCCTACGTCACGTAATGGCTTCCTGACCGTTTGACGTCGATTTTGATTTATATGAAATATCTTTTCATGAAACACATCTAAAAGAATTATTTACCTTTATTTTTGTTTGTACATACTTGCTACACTTTCCAAGAAGCAGAACATATTCTGTATTTGTTAATCATGATGCCAATGCTATCAACAGGGGTAGAAAGAACCTTTACAACTCCAATGATCGATTTCACCAAGAGATGTTAAGATTTAACACGAGTTTAGCAATAGTTAGAACCAGAATTACATTTCACAAACAAGTGTTAGCTTAACACTCGTGTTAAATCTCGTGTTAAACTAACAAATCAAATTTCTGTTGTTAAGTCCTTAACAATTGTAAACAGTTTGAGGGTGCTGCGGGTTTGAGCGCAGCTGTTGATGTGGATTTTCTATATTTAAGACCATCTATATGACATTCGTAATAGAGTGCTACGGCCTATGAGGAGCAATGATTTTGAGGAGCTATCAGAAGAAAATTTTCAACAGAAGTAAAGACTGTCGAAACATTTTGCTATGAAGGTTACTGCGGAAGTACAAAAGAGGTTAGAACATGCATCGAACGGAATATGTAGAGCTCGCCTTTGCTTCAAGTATCAATAACTGTGCGATTTTATAATTCACTGAATTATGTGGATTACGTAATACTGAGAGCATGCATCGAATGGGATACGCCAATCTCGCATTAGCTTCAAGTATTAATAACTTTGCGATTTTATAATTCACTCAATTATGTAGATAATCCATTGTCCACCTCCCGTCTTGAAACGTTTCAGTCACCTGTCCCTTGCACCTCGTTTTAAATTTACGTAATACTGACGAAGTTGTTTGGTGCTTGTAGTAGTGACACATACATTTGAATTAAATTCGTTCCCAATATTTTCACACGTGACATCTTTCTCTTTGACATTCACCGCATCCGTCCTCTTTATTTTCCACGATATCCTTACACCTCGTCACCAATTCAATTAACAATTATTTCTCCATCGATGAGAAATCTGTCTAACAGCTTTCATTTTTTTCTTCACCCAAAATTTTTTCAGCTGTGTGCAGACGAAAATGAAAACAAAAGTTCATGGCAGTACGTTCAGAAAATAACACAACTCATCCATAGGCTGCTATAGCTGTAATATTTACAAGTTTCTTGGCATTAGCACGTGTTTGTTAACATTTCCGGAAAACCGGTTGGAGAAATGCAAGAAATTTAACAGTAGTATTAGCGCGGTGACAACTGTTACGTTACATTTGTTGCCGTCGTTTTTAACATCTGTTGGTGAAATCGGAAATAAAACGTTTAAAAAGTGCTCTAATAGGTACAATGTATTAACAAATGCTGAATATATTAGGCATCATTGAGGTGAAAAATATTTGTGAGTAAGCTTCCAAATTTGAAACAGAAAGTAACAGAACTTTTCGCCGAAACCAAGTACAGAAAAACCTACTGGAAAATATTTTAGGAGTATATTTAAGCCTCTATTACTGCCATATAGCGATAACAATCCTTAGCTAATTGAATTTCGTTAAGTATAGATGGCGGAGCTAATTATTCGACATTTTATTTTGGAAATAGCAGAAATATTAAAATAGGAAAGGAAATATAAAGAAAATAGATATAATTAGTTTATAAATTAAAAATTTCCAGAATTGGAATGACTTCATTCACCACATCTTTGTCATTTTGTTCATTAATGAAAATACAAAGTTTATTTTGGGTTTTAATGTCTACAATGTTAAGCTTGAATAACGTAAGAAGCAAGTGAAATTTTAATTCTACATGTAGAGTGTAAACGGTCGTTAATTTTGTAAAGGGATTGGGCTACTTAGTGAGTCCAATCCCTGATAACAGTCATTCACAATGGATGCAATAAATACTCAATTTAGTCAAGTGTATATCCAATATTTTTACTTTATCTACAGTAAGTAGGGAAAGTATTGTATTCCACATACACATAATTGATAGCGTTCAATATAAATATACGTTTTTAGTTCCACTGTGTCCAAAATGACAGGATTTGTGGAAAGCATCTGTCTCTGTGTGTTTGTGTGTATGTGTGTGTGTGTGTGTGTGTGTGTGTGTGTGTGTGTGTGTGTGTGTGTGTGTGTGTGTGTGTGTGTGTGTGTGTAACTGGCTAAACTCCTAAACAAAAATACACAAGGATTTTGAAGTAAATCCCATCAACACACAGAAGATGCTTTATAATAAAATGGATCAGTTTAAATCATAAAAATTTTGGTATATACATTTTTCACGTATGGTGAAGAATTTTGGACATATTCGTTCTCATTTGTGTGAATTTACCTATATATACACATTTCTGAAATTCGAAGTCATCATTTGGATTTGTTTATTTTAATGTGTATGCCACGCCATTTAAAGGAATCCATAGCGTCCAGTTTTAAACATTTGACTATGAAATAATGCTCAAATGAGTCCAGGGTTCGTGGAGCACAGAAGCACAATATTTTGGAGTGCTTCTTGGTATGCGACTTACCTGGAAGGCAGATCTTATTACATCACTAGTTTCCAGAGTATCCAAGCGTATGGCGAAGTCAACAGAAAATCGCCCATGGCTCTGAGGAATAAGCTACTTCTATACAAACAAGTAATAAGAGCCACCTTCACCTACACTTGTCAAGTCTGGTGTGCAGCTGCAAAAACTCACCTCTACAAACTTCAAATCCTTCTGAACCGATTCATTCCGAATGAAAACATCCGTTAATGCTTATCATTTCCAAAAATAAATATATCCCAAAAGTCTCTCAAAAATTTTATTCCTGTCTTCCCTACGGTTTCAATCAACTTACGCGAGGCCTCGGGGAATATCACATTAACTCCGAGGAAACCTACAAGTGTTCCAGTCTCACCTTAGACCCATCATAACCTCAATGTTAACCTATAATTATTAACAACATATTGTCAAAAGTGACTGTATTAGTTAATACCAATAATAGTTTATGTGACTTCAGTAGTACGTGTGACGTCACTGCAGCCACTCCATGACTCGGTTAAAAGTTTTGTATAAGCGAGTTGCTCGCTCTATTTTGGACTAGCTTTTGGCTCGGATAGACGCATCTGTACGCAACCTCTTGAGGGTAGGTAACTGGCCGCTATGGCCACCTTTGTAATATGCTTATTTGTAGTAAATAGGGCCATTCCATGTCACAACCAACACGTCTGAGACATGACTTTTTTGTATTTTCTCCATTTTTTTACGTAACACCTAGAAGAGATTGAATAACCCGTCTATTTTGTTTTTGGTGTGGCACGATTATTTAGAGGTTTATTAGTGTTTGAGGCATTATGAAGTACAAATATTGCAGTTTAATACGCTAATTTTTTAGGTTCGCTGAAAACAAAAAATGGGCGACATTTAGGGCGGTAAGTTTTTCAAAATGTGTTTTAATTAAAACATTTTTACTTTACAAAAGCGTAAAAAATATCATTATAATCTCTGAAATATTTTGCATGGAATTTCATTGGCTTTAGAATGGGATTGAAGTAAAAAGTAGTGTTATAAATACTTTACTGGTGGCGTGTGAGTTGATTGACGTCCGGACCGAGAGTGCTGTGGACACGTGGGCGAGCTATCATTTTACTTCCGGTGTTTACCATTCAGATCTGCATCTATGCATAATAAGTTGAAACCTCAGTATGTTGTTAACTGACATTTCGTGTAAGTTCTGAAGTGTGGAAGTCTATTTTCATCATGTCAGATTTGGTTCAAAGGAGTTATTGTTACTGTTTTATTCCGTTCAAACTAGTTAACCACAGAGTAGGACATAAAAAGTTAAGGCCAGTAACCCCAGAAATGCTCGTTAAACTCAACCTGGAGGGTGTAAACCTATCTTGTGATTTGAAAGTGTGTGACAATTGTCGTAAGAAAATTTCTAAACTTCCAAATCAACAAAGTACAAGTGAGTTATGTATACCAATTGCAAGTGAAAGTGAAGACTAGAAGAATGTGAAAATACAGATAGTGATAGGTTTTCCCCATCCTCCAGTGATGCAATAAGTATGGACACAAAAGACGCAGCAAGAAAACTGAATGAGAGTTTAGTGGCAATAGGAGAATCGCCTATAAAGAAAGAAAATTGTCACAAAACAGCTATCCTCGGCATAAGTTTCAGAAAATATCGCAGGCAATGAAGGATAAAGAAGTTCATATTGCAGACTCCACTTCAAATGAAAATTCACATCATTCTGAAATAATACAGAGACTAATAAATATTTTAGATGGAACTGACGAAAAAACCCTCAAAATATAAATACTGACGACTTTTGACAGCTGGTCCTACAAGAAAATGAAACATCATTTTGATATATCAACTCAAATGATACGAACATATAAACAGGTGTCCAAGCATGTACATGAAATTGTTATAATATTTTTCAGAATGCAGAAAGTTTAATTTTGTATTTCCAAATAGAACATTTGATGCCACTCCCTTTAAAGACGGAGGATTTTTAATACAGGTTTTGCAATTACACGCCTTTGTGTTACTACATTTTTTAAACTTTTGTAATGTGATGTTTACACCCAAACCATTTAACTTAGCCTTAGGGTTACATACAAACTGCATAGAAAACATATTCTGGCTAAGTGATCCAATCATAACGTGCTTTTGAAAGTGAAACTTAAATTTTTTAAAAAGAAAACAAATAAAATCGACCCAATTTTCTTATAAGGTTACACATTTCAACATAAATGTAGGTCGCCTTAATAAAAAATTCATGCGTTTTACAATCCTCTTTCCAAAATAATGATTTCATGTGTATATAAAACAGATTACAAGATTGTGAATGACTGTATATGAAGTTAACCTAATTAGCTGTAACGTAGTTGGCATGTGGTTCAAACAAAAACCCTAGCATTTTATTTTCCCTTTGACATCTATTTATAGCTACATAAAAGGACACACATTTTGTATCTATATCAAGAATCCCACTCATAAAACATGAAAATCTACCTGCCAGTGCACAATATGTTTTCCTCTGACAACCATTTAATAATCCAAACAATAGTGCACCAGTATTCAGGAAGTGACTTAGGTATAAAGTTCTCAAAAGACGTATTAAAACCAGTTTCCTTTTGGAGTAAATTGAACATCTTGGCTAACCCCATTGCTGGTGAATAGATGAATTCATTCATCTAAAAGAAAGTTTAAAACATGGAAAAATTATTCATACTGAATAATTTTATGACTAAAATTTTCCCGTGCTCCCAAAACCATTATTTCCTCTTTGAGTATTTCTCAATTTACTAACATATTTTGTTTTTGATACGTATATTCTTTCACATATTAATTGAGCAATTTTTTATTTTTGTTTTTAGTATGTTATGCTGTTTATCTGAACTGTTAAACATTATAACGCATATTTCTCCTGTGAAATCCCGGTCGATGCAGCTCCCTTTTATAGATAACCCTAAAAGAGCCAAACTTGACTTTTCTGCAATTCTGAGATAGGTGCTTTTCGGTGGTGTTGCTGAAAGTCCAGTTGGGATCATTAAGGTTTTCTAGGGCTGTACTTTATATGCTTTTGGGGAAAAGATATATAAACCTGCTGCTTCTTCACTTCATTTTTCGGGCCTCTTTAAGTTATTATTAAGTAACTTGATCTGTAGGGTCATTTGAAAAGACAGACACCTTACCTTTAGTTACACCTTCTGAAATAAAATATCATGCCCATTATTGGAATTAATTCCTAAAAATAAGAATTTTAAAGACAGTTTTTTAGCATTTATGGCTTCGATGTCTGTATCTTGGAAAGCAGTTTTACATTTTTGGTACAATATTTCACAGGATCCTCATGGTCATTTTGTATTTTAATTGAAATTGAAGGTCTAAACTGAGTGGTTACTTTAGAAGCACCAATGACCATGTAAGGAACATTTATTAATAGATCTCTAATCTGCATTACTTTGGTTTTCTTTATTTGATTTAATCTTGTAATGAAATCCATTCTGTAAAGAAGATAAAATATGTATGTTGTATTTATTAATAACTACTTTCATTTTTTAACTTATCCTGTAGATGAAGAGATACAGTTGTGTAGTCTAGAGTTGCAGAGGTAACATGACATTTTGTTTGCACGGTAAATTTGCTTTTATAGAGAATCATTGCGTGCAGATGCATAATTGTTATTGACTGCACCTGTGTTTGCACTTTTTGAACCACGCCTATTTGTGTATATAAAGATACAGGAATGTTTCCAATCATCAACAGTTATTTCCTTGCTGTTAAACTGATACCTGACACTTCAGAAAATGTAAGTAAGAAACGTTATATGATAATGCAATTAATGAGCTTAGCTTTGACGCTTATACTTTTTACTTTTGGTCTGTTTTAGCATGGAAAATATTAACGTCGTAATTATAATACGTGGAGAATATAGAAGATTTAGAGCACATGGTATAAACATTATGTTGTTCAAATTTATAATGCTTCTGAGAGATAAAATCCTATCCTGTATGTTAGAAATGGCATGCAAACTATATTAGATATTATTTTAAATGATGTGAAGCCTAATGACATGGTAGGTTTTTCAATAAGCAACTCTATTAGTTTACAAGATAAACCAATAGGATAAAGTTTTCGCAGAAGAGATCAAGTGTCCTTAGATGTGGTAATGCCTGCTATAGTAAAAGTATGCCAATCTAATGCCGATTTTTATACAACAGATACTTTATCCGTAAAGGTAGATAACGTTGAAATGCCACTGGGACATGGTGCAATTAAAACAAAAGGTAAACCTTTATCCACATTTGCGTACATAGAAAGATCTATCGTTAGAATTCAAACTGAGACAAACTGCTTAGCCCAAGCACTGTTAGTAGCTATAGTACATTTCGTTAGAGATCCAAATTATGTAAGTTATAGAAAGGGTCGAAAAATACACTCCAAAGTCAAGTTTTAAAGGCCACAAATGTTGATGTAAGGGACGGAGGTGGAATTGCAGAGTTCCAGAAATTTCAGGATTAGTTTTATGAATATAGAACTATACTTTATGAAGTTTTGCATTGTGAGAACTTGATATATGACGACGAAACAAATTCCTTAAAGCGTTTGAATCTCCTATACGATGCACAGCAAAATCATTATAGAGTAATTGTAAATCTTGCTGCTGCCATGTCTAAAATAATTGTGTGCCAGGGGTGTAACAGGGGAATGAGTTATGATGGCGCAAAAACGCATAAATATTGTTACAGATGCTCCGGGTGTAACTCAGTTCCACCTTGCTTCTTTGAAGCAAACTATTTATATTGCAACAAATGCAATATATATTTTAGAAGTCAAAGCTGCATGAATAATCATGTACAAAATAAAATTGGCACTCAATTAGTTTGTGAGTGGAAGCGGCATTGTTTAAATTGTTCTCAACAGCTAAAACCAAATCATCGCTGTTATATGACATACTGTAAATACTGTAAAAGTCAGGAGATGGCTAGCCACTTGTGTTATATGCCAACCCTTAGTGCAAAAACACCATCATCGGAAAAGCTTTTATTTGTGTTTTACGGTATAGAATGTACTCAAAGCACGCGAATTGAAGACGAAACATCTATGTGTTCCCAATTTGCTCTGTTTAGAACTATATTGTTTTATTTATGAGAAAAATCAGGATATGTCTAAAAGCTGCAATCAGTGTGGAAAACGCAGACATGCATTTTGGGGAGATGATTGCATTAAACAATTTATTGAATATCTACGCCAAACTACACCCTTTTGTGAAACGATAATTGCAATTGCACATAATGTGAGAACTTACGATTTTGTGCTTATCTTAGATTATGCGATCGATCAGGAGTGGGTACCAGACTTAATAATGAATGGTGCTAAAATTTTATCCATGAAAATGGAACATATAACATTTCTGGATAGCTTAAACTTTTAACCTATGAAGTTAAGGATTTTGTCGAAAGCGTTTGGAGTAGACTGTGTAACAAAAGGTCGCTTTCCGCATTATTTTAATACGCCCGAAAACATGAACTATAAAGTTCGTTACCCCAAACCAGTCTATTATGGTGTCAATCACATAATGGAAAATGAGCGCAAGGAGTTTTTTTAATGGTATAAAAAGGAAGAAGGTGGAGTTTTTTATTTTAGAAAAGAGCTTGAAACCTACTGCATGGCAGATGTTGCAGTGTTGAGAGAAGCCTGTTCGGTATTTAGAAATACTTTTTTACACATTGGAAGCAGTGATGTATTTCAAGAATATATTACAATAGCCTCAGCATGTAACAAAGTATTTAGAAAAAATATTTGAAACCTAGGACTATAGGTCTAATTCCTAAGGTGGATATCGAAAAGCGAATAACGTCTAAAAAGGCTCTCATATGGCTTCGATATGAAGAACTTAAAAGGGGGATTTGTATTAAGCACAGCGGTAATGGAAGAGAAGTGAGACGAGGCAAACTACCAAATCTAAAATTAGATGGTTTTTGCGAGGAAACTAAAGAAGTGTTTGAATACATGGGTTGTTACCACCATGGCCATATATGTCTTACTAACAGAAATGTTCCTGTCTTAGACACGCAAAGAGAAACGCTTGCAGATAGGTACGAGTTGACCATGTCTCAAATAGAGAAAGTTGTCACGTCATGTGGGAGTGTGAATTCGATGAAATTTTAAAGCAACATGCGGCTCTACATAACGATTCTATTATTAGAAATATTCCCCTTATTCTTAGAGATTCCCACTACGGAGGTAGAACAGAAGCATTAAAACCCCATTGGAAAACCAATGAAAAAACACGAATAAAGTATTACGATGTGATATCTCTGTATCCATATATATGTAAATATTTGAAGTTTCCTGTAGGTCATCCTACAATTCACATTGGACAAAATTGTAATAGCATGACGGAAATGCTTAAGAAAGAAGGAATAATAAAATGCAGAGTACTGGTAAAAAATAGAAGTCATTACCATCCAGACTTGCCCCTTCAATGTCGCCAAAAGTTAATATTTGGTCTTTGTTACACTTGCGCTGAACAGGAAAATGATGGTGTATGTGATCATGAAGAAGGCGAACGAGAACTAACAGGTACATGGGTAGTAGACGAGGTAAGAAAAGCCGTTGAAATGGGTTAGAAGTGCTAGACATTTTTGAATTTTACGAATATAAAGTGGAACAGTATAACAAAGATACAAATACTGGGTGACTTTTTGTAGATTACAAAAAGAGTTTTTTTTTAAATTAAAAGCAGAGGCCAGCGGGTATCCTTCTTGCGTTAATAGTGAAGAAGATAAAGAGAAATATATTCGAAGTTTTTTCACAGCAAAGGAATTCTTTTGGATAAGGCGGCAATAAGAAAAAGTCCAGGTGCAAGGTTTTTGGCAAAAGTTTGTCTAAATAGTTTTTGGGGAAAACTCACCGAACAAAGCAATCGATCGCATACGAAAATGATTAGGGAGCCTCAGGAGTTGTTTTCTTTCCTAACCACGCCTGGCATAGAAGTTCAAAATTTAATGTTTGCGAGCGAAGAAATCGTTTGGCGTTTATGGAAATATGCGGAACAACATGAATCACCGCCGCTGACGCATACGAATGAAGTAGTAGGAGCGTACGTCACGGCAGGTGCAAGTCTTAAGTTATATACCTACCTAGAGACATATTATACACAGATACAGATTCGATACTGTTTATGGTTAGGGAAGGAGAGAACTGTGAAATCGAATGTGGCGATAAATTGGGAGACATGACGGATGAGCTCGCGGACTGCGGTTCCGATTGCTACATTTCAGAATTTGTATCTGGAGGCCCAAAAATTATGTGTAAAAAATAGTTTGCCGAATGAACGTTCAAAAACTGCTTGTAAGTTGAGGGGAATAACCCTGAATTACGCCTCTTTGCAGTTGGTAAATTTTGACTCAATAAAAAATGTAATTTTAGGCGAAAACATGAATGAAAACATTGTAGTAAGAACACAAAAGAAAATTAAGCGCAAAACATCGTATGGAGTGTACGTCGTCTCTGAACCAGAGGATAAGATCTATAGAATTTGTTTCCACAAGATAAGACGAATTTCTAACGATTCCGTCACATTCGGGTATATAAAACCCGACTGAATGAGTCACCTCCTATCATTATGGATTCTGAGGCAGAGCGAGCAGTGTCCTAGTACGTGGAAAATCGGAGAAGGCAGAGAGGCTTAAAATACTGTACGAATGAAGAGATGGCCCTAATTCCCTTAGAGGTGTTTCAACAGTATTCCCCTTTGATGTAGATTACGTTATGTACAGGATAACGGACGAATTGAGAGAAAAATTAAAACTGGTTATCCGATGTAATGTTGCCCGTCGTTAAATTTCAGTACCCTTTTAAACTAATCGTTAGTAGTAGCTCGGGTTCTGGAAGGACAGTATTTTGCGTAAATTTGGGGGGAAAACTTGAAGCAGTTGTGTACTGTTAGAAATTTTAAAGAAATATTGTGGTGTTATAGCGAGAAATCGGCCGCACCAAATCTAAAGCATGTAAAATTTTGCGTTGGTGTGCCAGGGTTTGAGAACCAAAAAGGAGAGCCAAAATTAATAATATTGGACGATCTTTTAAACTCGGCTTACTTCAAAGAAGTGTGCGACTTATTCACGAAGGGGAGCTGTCATAGAAACGTAAGTGTAATTTTAGTCACTCAAAATATATTTCATCAAGTTAGATATTGCAGAAATATTTCGTCAAACGCTAAATATATTATGGTTTTTAAAAACGTTAGAGATAAGAATCAAGTGGCAAATATAGCCAGACAAATATTTCCCGAAAATTGGAAATCGCTATTTTTGGCTTACCTGGATGCCACAGAAAATCCTCACGGGTACATGCTATTTGATCAGTGCCAGGAGATCGATAATAGATTACATTTCAGAACTATTTTTCCATCGGAGCTCCCGACAGTAGTATATCAGCATGAGGAAGTGGATAAAATCAAATTATCATCTGCTACACGTCCTTAAAAGCGCCAAACCGAAGCTGAGGAAAGCCATTTTGGAGAAGTACGACAAAGAGTTAGTGTTCTCTATTGCCGAATGCGCTCTAAATGTGCTGAACGGCAACTGTCATTTAAGCAAATGCACCCTTCGCAATCTGAGAAGGTATAAAAATAGTCTTGGGCGCGTAGTTGATAAATCGCAAAGGGTTAACAACAAAAGAAGGTTTATAGTACAAAAGGGAGGAGTTTTGATTGCTCTGCTCTCTGCCGTATTGACTGAACTTACGTCTCTGATACAGCGTTAGATGTTGCAAAAGTTATT
Source organism: Mantis religiosa (assembly GCA_030765055.1). NCBI lineage: Eukaryota > Metazoa > Arthropoda > Insecta > Mantodea > Mantidae > Mantis > Mantis religiosa. The sequence continues at coordinate 392,859,647 of CM060950.1, forward strand.
TTTAGTTTCTCAACGGTACATAAATACGTACTGTTTAAAGAAGAAGACGAAGACGAAAAGGAAGCGAAGGAAGAAACATGATGCATACTAGCAACTAATCAAACTTAAATCGAGTCGCCATCCTCCTGCATATCTACCAAAGAAGGTGGCGCCTAAGGCGCCGGAAGCGTTACAGAAGCAGCCTTTGACTCCTCGGGTGAAAAGGAGGCTCGTCTCGTCTCCAGAATCTGTCTACGTGAAAGAGGAAGAGGAGGAAGAAGAAGGAGGAGGAGACGTAAAAGAAGAAGAAGAGAAAGAAGAAGAAAACGAGATAGATGAAGAACACGAAAGGTTCATGAGAAACAAGAAATCGAACAATTTACTAATTGGAACTTTGGATTAATAGCTGGACCATACGTTGCACCTTATATTTACTCACCAAGGGAAACTGATACCGTATTCGTCATTAACAAGGATAGAGACGACAACTTCAAGATTGGCGATTCCATTACTCGAATAGAAGACAACGATCTATATATAAAGAATAGATACTTTAAGGGAACTTGAGGTCTGTGGGAATTGTTAACCAGGAAAAAGGTAGATCTCTCGAAAGTCACGTCTTCTGACAAGAGTAAATACAGGAAAATTCTTCTATTAACCAACGGACGCTTATAGAATAATGAATCATTTAATCAGATAAAATCAAACAGAGGTAGCAAATATAAAGAAATAATTGCCGAAGTGTTTCCATCCAAGGCCTTCGGGAGCTGGACATCGTATTAGCAATGAATAAAAATATTTTTACGATCCCGAACAACCTTCGGCCTTTTCCACCGTAGAGAAACTTGCAGCTGTTGTGGGAAGTAAACATAAAGCGGAGGATTAGCTTCTTCATCAAGATGCCTATACTTTGCACAAACCTACACGTAGAAAATTTTAGAGGAACCACTACACGGTGAATAACGTTAACGATGTGTGGGAAATAGATTTAGCCGATTTTAGAAGTCTTAAAAGCATAACGATGGAGTTCTGTATCTACTAACATGCGTAGATTGTTTCTCCAGATTTTCACGTGAAAACCTATAAAATCAAAGACTAGTACGAAAAGTGAAAAGGCCTTTCAAGCCATGCTAGATTCCGTTCCCCTCGTAGTCAGATCCGATAGAGGAAAAGAATTTTTAGGTTCTGCATTACAAAAACTTTTAAACGAGAGGGACATTAATCATCAGGTTTAAAGAAACCCCGATGTAAAATGCGCCATGGTTGAGAGATTTAATCGTACAATCAAGTCTAAAATATACAAATATTTTACTTACACGAACTCGTACACATATATGGATGATCTCGATAAATTTGTACGTGCGTATAACCGCACCATTCATTCGTCTATAAGAATGGCTCCAATCAAAGTAAATGAGAACAATGTGTTGCAAATATGGAAAAACTTGGAGAGAAAATCAGCCAACATTAAACCAGACCCGTTAGGTTCCGCGAAGGTCAAACCGTAAGAATAAGCACAGAAAAGATGAAATTTACCAAAGGGTACGAAAAAATTTCTCTACGGAGATTTACAAGATTGCAAAGGTTATAAAACATTCGCCCCAACCCGTGTACGAACTACACGATCTAAATGGAACTCCTATAATAGGTCAGTTTTACACTTATGAACTTACTCCGGTAAAAATCAACAGCTTAACACTATACAACATAGATAAAATACTAAAGACCAGAGTGTGGAATGGCAGAACCCAACATCTCATCCGCTGGAAAGGTTATGGTCCCGACTTTGATAGCTAGGTCGATGCACCATGGATGAGTTTTACGTAACAGTTTTGAGCGATTCAAGCGTAGATTTCTATCCCGAGAACACACATGCCAGTTTTCTTAACAATTTAGCACAGCCCATTAATCTTTAGAGAGGCAAGTGGGTCGTAGGTTTAGCAGAGCTTTCATATTCATACGGTTACGAATTTGTAGATGAGGATGTACTTAATGAAGCCGGAGAACTAACAAAAAATGTTGTTATAACAAGAGCTGGTAGATTAGTTTTTTAAAAATCAGTTTTTAAGAACTTTAAGGATATGTACACTTCTCAAAAGAATCAAATTACAAACGAAGAAGTCCAGGTCCTTTCTGAACTACTGGGTTACCTCATTTCTCATCAAAGAGAGATAAGAGAATTCGAAAATGCAAAAAAACGTTAGGTTCCACTACATTCCATTCCACAGATAGCGAATGAAAATTCCGATAGCATTCATTTAAAGATCACTAAGAAAATAGAAGGCGACCGCAAAGTGAGATCTGTGGTCGACAACACGGCGCTGGGGCGGGTTTTCTCCGGGACCTCCGGTTTCCCCCGCCATCTCATTCCACCGGTGCTCCATCTTTATCTCATGTATCATCAGTGTCACCGCCTGCGGTGCGGTATGTAGTAAAAGCGGGCGTTAAACACTACACATTTCTACACATTTTGGACACCATAAAAAACTCTCTGCCAAATCTTGATGCCTATAAAACCGTTAATCAAAGTATGCTTACAGACGTAACTAACGCCATGAAATCTCTTTTCCTTAGATCGCACAGGAAGAGCTCTTTTCAATTCTTCTACGGAACTGAACCCATGTTTGTTTACTGCAATCTCGTCGAACCGCAGCTGCTCGGTAGCTCTTACGTTAGGTGCTTAAGTATAATTCAGTTTACATCTCACACTAGTCATCACATGTTTGAGAACATATTTTACATTCCGGTAGAAATTAATCATTTTCGAATCGTAGCTATTGAATAAGTGAACAAGTTTGGTGATTTGGACGGCTTGAACTCCAGTGTTCTGCCTACTATCGTAGATTACATTTCACAAGAGTAAGATAAGTCTTTATTTTGTTTTTCAGATGGCTGCCGTGGAATAGGCATCAGCTTTTCAAGAGTTTTATAACCCAAACGGAAAAATTATTATGAAATAACTGGCCGCAGTGGAGCTCGAAAGCGAGCAAATAATTCACCACTTTCTATTTAGGGGCCCCAATATTCAAAGCAGCACTTGGACTCGAAAGTATAACCAAGCGAATGCATGGTTAACAAATATTTTCCACGGCATTCCAGTGGTTTCGGGTCACGTGGAATATGATCCGAACACCCTAGGATTTATACATGGCAATTTATTTGTTAAGGGGGATATTGGAATTTTTGCGCCGTTTGTAAAAGATCCCAAATACATACAAATACAAAAAAATACAAATACAAAAAAAAAAAAAAAAAAAAAATAGGATGAAAATACAAAATTGAGTATTTGGTTATGCTCCCTCTTGCCGGTGGCGTAAATGTAACACCGTTAGCTGTGCCAGATTGGAGACACTAGGCATTGCAAGATGGGTGAACGAAAATCGTTGGGAAGTTGATGTATAGTGTCCCGATGGTTTTCCTACGCGGGTTCTAACTATAAATTAGATTCCCAAATTTAAAATCCATACATTTGGCAATGGACCCGCTTACAGCGTACTATGTAAACCAGAGTGGAGTGCGTCTCGGTCAGTACATAGGACCTCTATACGTAGGAAGCCCATACGTACAGCAGGATAGAGGCTTAAGCAGTTTTCTGAGTAGTCTATTTAGAATTTTTAAACCCGTCCTTCTCTCCGATGCAATATCGTTGGGCAGGGAAGCTCTCACCACGAGTGCAAACACCATGTCGGATATTGCTACTAAACAAACAGGTACCAAAGTCAAAGATATCGTTGCCAGACGAGTCACGGAAGGCACATAAAAATTAGTAGGTAAGTTGCAGCAAGGAAAGGGTAAGAGAAAGAGATTGGCTACGAAGAAAACGTCAAAAACTAAAAAACCAAGAGACGTTTTTGATTAAGTACCACGTTCACCGCGTTGCTACCAGCACACGAGGGCAAGGTGATAGGAAAGCTATGATAGCCTGTACAAAATCCGAATTTGACCTTTTCGCTAAAAAGCCAATACAGTCTGGAGTATTGGGAAGTTTCACTACAGTAATCAAACCCATTGCACCTGCAGATCAAATTGTGTTAGAATTCGTCGTGCCCGGCGATAAGGAACATTACATCGGTTTAAATGTTTAATTGATGATGAAAGGAAAATTGGTAAAAGCGGATGACTCCATCTTAGCAGCAACGAACAAAACTACGGGTGTTAACAATTTATTGCACCCTTTGTTTGGTCCATTGAGCGTTTCCCTAAATGGAACGTTTATCACTCCTTCCGAAGACCTTCATCCCTATCGTAGCTATTTAGAAACCTTATTGACCTACGGTCACGACGCTTTCACGGCTGTTCATGGTCTCTCCGGAGACGATGCTTCGAAAAATGGAACTTTAGAAGCCGGGGATTCTAATCGGGGAAGGAAACAACGCCATCATAAGAGCAATGCCTCTAAAGAAATAACCATGTTTGGTAGATTGCACGGAGATGTTTTCAAGGTACCCACTTTGTTACTCCCGGGACTTACTCTTCATATCAGATTAATCAAAGCTAAAGACTCGTTTTATAAGACGAGCGAAAGCGCGGATCTACAAGCGAGGTTTCAATTTCTAGATGCCACTCTATACGTATAAAAGATAAAACCTGCCTCAGAAACGGTGAACGCTAGATACGATATAACGCGAGTTGATGTCAGATCCTTTACTTTTGCAGCAGGGCAAAACACCATCTCTATGGACAATGCTGTATTGGGTCTGCAACCTAAAAAAATACTCATAGGAATGACGGAAAATAAAAATTTTTGCGGGAACTCATACCACAAACCCTTTTAATTTTAAACATTTTAATTTGGAATACTTTGCAATATATGTTAACGGTCAACAGATTCCCGCGGAAGGTCTTTATATCGACACTTCTCACGAAAAGGGAACATTGGCCTACCAAACGCTCTTTTCTGGTTCTGGCATCCATCATACAAACAGCGGAATTCAAATTACGCATGGCATGTATATATTGGGTTATTTTCTAATGCTTTACGATTTAACGCCAGATAGTGCCGCTTCAGAAGATCACGTTTCTCTATTAAATAATGAAAATATAAGAATATAGCTTAGATATAAAGGTAAATTAACACAGGCAATAACGTGTCTCATGTACTATGAGTGCGACAGTTCTATTCAGGTAGACAAAAAGCTGAGAGTGCACACAGACTATTAAGTATGAATAGCTAACAAATAGAGCAAACTTTGCGTGGGCTTCCAAATTTTGCAGGCGTTTATGCATCAGATGCGTTGCCTACGGAATTTGTTAAACCCTCCACATTCGTAATAAATTTAGATCCTCACAACCAACCTGGTTCACACTGGGTAGCTGTAACTAAAAATTTCAATTCGTTTGCATGGTGTTTGGATTCCAACGGCCTTCCTCCCTTTGTAAACCCCCCGAAGTACTTCTTGAGTGAGTGGGTAAGTGAGTGATTGAGTGAGTGAGTGAGTGAGTGAGGGAGTAAGTGTGTGAGTGAGTGGTGTTTGACGGCCCGACAACAACGAAAAAGACGCCAAATGTGAGGGATGTCTACAAAGAAAACCATATTTTCCACGCCACAGTAAGAGTGGAATCTTACAAACCACCACCCAGATCACAGCAATGCACAAACTGCCAGCAGTTTACGCACAATTCTGCTGGATGCTTACTCCAGCAAGTAAGTGCCTTCTGCGGAGAGGTTGGACACAAACGTGCCAACTGCCAGCGACTCGGCATTCAGGGGGGCTACTCCTCGATGCTACAACTGCGGGGACTCCCATTCCTGTCGCTATGCTAAGTGTCCAGTGTGGCAAGAGGCACGCATAGAATTCATCACTTCCAAAGACGGGCAAATGTCTAAATATAACGACAAACCTAGAGTTCGTCATAACACCGACCTACCCAAGGAAGTGCTCTCTGGAGCACGTTACCCAGGACTGCCACCACGACTCCTATCCAATATCCCAGCTATGCAGCAGCAGTGACCAACTCTGTAAGTACAGCACCAAGAACAGAGAAGGTGACGATAGAACCACAACACCCGCAGCCGTCGCAATCCTCTACTTCCATAGCACAACCTGTGACACCCCAACTACCTCCCAGGCAAACACGACCCACACAAAGCAGGTCAAAACTGTATTCGGCGCCCAGGAAGCCCAGGCCAGATGATTCTACATCAAGCGGTTTTATACACACAGTCACCAGAGGCACAGCCTCTCATCCCACCATCCCAGAGGAGGCATTCCTCAACACCATGGGGCAGATTCCAATAAATCTGCAGCCGTTATTTGCCGCCTATTTGGCTGAGTCACTGAAAACTCGCCCCTCTACAGTTCATCCCTACACCATCTTTGTGCACGCCGTCCTCACTTTCATGATGAACAATGGCTCTTATAGGTGGCAATGTTACAGATCTTCTCTCCCTGAAAGTCTGCTATTGGAATGCAAATGGACTCAGGCAGAAGTTACAAGACACCTCCAACTTCATAGCAGACAAAGGGGTGCATATCCTATTGGTGCAGGAAACACAACTGTCTTCCAATACTAGAGCCCGGCTACCTGGAATGGTATGCTATCGTACTGACAGAGCCGACGGCTATGGTGGCACTGCCATCTATGTGCGCCGTAACATAGCTCACCTCCCACTAATCACTGGTCAGACACCAAACTTGGAAGCCACAGGCGTACAGGTGGAAACTACCAAAGGACCACTCCGACTATTTTCAGTCTACATCCCCCCAATAAACCTATAGTGGCTGGAAAATTTGATACCTTATTCGCTGCAAATACTGCCACACTGGCCATGGGCGATTATAATGCCAAAAACATAGCTCGGAACTCCACTATTCTGAATGCACGAGGAACAAGCCTGGGACGTTATGTTCAAACAAGGAACATCATGGTACTCTCACCGTCCTCTCCTACAATCTTCCATGGTGATCGTAGTCCTCCGGACTGGCTACATATAGTCTTAGTCAAAAATGTCCGTTCACATCCCAGGCTATTTACCCTTCCAGAGCTGTCTTCTGACCACTACCCTGTGCTACTACTATTTCAATCCCGCCCAAATTTCAAGGCTAAACGCCTGTTGCCAAACCCCTGGCGTACCAACTATGAGGAGTACACCAAGATTATGGCAGCTGAGCCTCCGACCTTTGATATATGTGCTACCACCGACGAGGCCGATGCAGTCATCATAAGCATTTCGTCATCTATTTCAAATTCCATATAAACGGCTACACCACCTGCCCGTAACACTTATAGTAAAGTCCGGAAACTTCCTCGTCACCTGCGCGATCTAATTGCGGCAAAGAACAAGGCTGAGCGTCGAGCACAGTACACAGGTTGTCCCATGGATCGCAGGGAGTACAACAGACTCCGGCAAAGTCTCAAAATTGAGTTCCAAGATCATGCTAATGCGGATTGGGAACGACGGCTCTCGTCACTAGACACAGAAGATCAGTCACTTTGGAGAATGTCAAAGGCTCTATTACGGCTCCCAGTTCAGGAAAAACCTCTTCGCCATGGCCTAATCACAGCTCAATGTACAAGAGAAAAAGTGGGACTCATGGGTACTTATCTTGAAAGTACCTTCCATCCAGCAGACGCCTGCAATGGGGACCACATCCAGCAAACAAATGAAGCTGTTCGGGCATACCTCTCTCGGCCACATGATCCAGAAGAACCTCCACCTACATACCTCTCGGAGCTGCAGCAATACCTATCCTCCGTAAAACCTATAAGGCCGCAGGCTACGACAGTATTCCCTATGCTGCACTGCAGCAACTACCAATCTGCTGGAAGGAAACCCTAGTCAACCTCTTCAATTATCTGCTCCGGCTTGCGTACTTTCCGACCATCTGGAAGCACGCCAAGGTGATCACCCTCCCGAAGCCTGGCAAGGATTCCTCCACTCCAGAGGGTTATCGTCCCATCAGCTTGCTCCCCAGTTTGAGCAAGATCTTTGAGAAGGTCATCCAATCTCGCCTTAACCAATCACTAGAGACACTCCAAATACTACGGCCCGAACAGTGTGGTTTCAGGCGTAAACATTCCACGGTCCATCAACTCCTACGCTTAGTGGATCACATTATCACTTGCTTCAACAACCGCCACTTTGTCGTAGCTCTGCTACTTGATCTTACTCGTGCCTTTGACTCTGTCTGGCATGCAGGCCTCCTTTTCCGTCTCGTACAGTACAACATTCCTTCATATCTCATCCATCTAATCACTACTTATCTACACAACAGGACTTTCAATGTCTCCATTGAGGAAATCACCTCTAAATCCCATCCTATCAATGTTGGCGTACCCCAAGGCAGCGTTCTTGGACCTGTCCTTTTTCTCATCTATATAAATACCCTGCCATCCTACGTAAACAGCACGCTCTTCCAGTTTGCGGATGATACAGCAATTGCCACCGCCTCCAAACGACATGAACTTGCTGTACGACGACTGCAAAATTACAGTACAACAGTACAACATTCCTTCATATCTCATCCATCTAATCACTACTTATCTACACAACAGGACTTTCAGTATCTCCGTTGAGGAAATCACCTCTAAATCCCATCCTATCAATGCTGGCGTACCCCAAGGCAGCGTTCTTGGACCTGTTCTTTTTCTCATCTATATAAATACCCTACCATCCTACGTAAACAGCACGCTCTTCCAGTTTGCGGATGATACAGCAATTGCCACCGCCTCCAAACGACATGAACTTGCTGTACGACGACTGCAAAATTACGCGGACCAATTAACAACCTGGTTCAACACCTGGCGACTTAGTGTTAATCCCACTAAATCTCAAGCCATCACCTTCACCAGGCGAAGGGAAGATGATGTCCCGGAACTACGCATTGCCGGCGGCTCTGTTCACTGGACAAAACAGGCCAACTATTTTGGTCTTACCCTAGATAGCAAGCTCACCTGGAAACCGCACATAGAAAAAGTATACAGCAAGATCTCCCGTAGGATGGCACTATTCTATCCCCTCTATCACAGAAATTCCTGCATGTCCATTCCCAACAAACTACTGCTCTACAAGCAAGTCCTCCGTCCTGCCATCACTTATGCATACCAGATATGGGGCATTGCTGCTCCTACACATCTCAATAGGCTCCAGGTACTCCAAAGTCGCTTCCTCCGAATATCAGTTAATGCTGGCTGGTACATTCCCAATAGCCATATTCATCGCGACACATCTACCCCACTCTCCAAGACTACATCCACTCTCTCTCCCAAAAGTTCTTTGACTCTCTCCCGCATGGCTTCAATTCTCTAATTCGAGGACTTGGAGAGTTTGACATAGACCCTGGTGAAAGCTACAAAAGACCTAGACGTGTCCTCGGCAACTAAAAATTAAACATTCTTTCAAATCCTTCAAATTTCCATTCTTCATAACAACTATTCCCACTTCTAGACCATATACCAACTAAAACAATCCCACCGCCTAACCACAATCCTTCTATTATAATCATTCTTCTACCAGCAAAGAACCTAGTCCTGGCACGGTAATATTCAGGAAAGCACCGCCTACAAGGCGGCTCAACTTTCCAACGACGCGTACGCAAGAAGGACTTCTTGTCATATCATTTCACTTATAACAACCGCCAGGTTTAAAACCTCTATTCGGACATCTGCGGTCAGTACGTGTGCCTCTATACGGGACCAAAGGATACACCATGAACGAGTTCCTGGCACTGTTCAACTCTACCGATCCAGATCTTCAGGCCAGAGAGATGTTCCGCAGAGTGTCTGCAGTTTGGCGGTGCAACAAGGGACAGCGATGTCTGCCGCGTATAAAAGTTAAACCTCTATAACTCTCTGTTCAGTCTTGCTTCAAGATGGAAGGAAGTCTTGTCGTGGATTACACTGGGCTCTGAGGAAACGGCAAAGAATTAATCATAAAACAACTATCCATAGTTGGAGAACGGATTATTCAGACTTTTCATTTTGCAAACCCATATCATTGAAATAGTAAATTAGATGCAGTTAAAAAAGAAAGTAAAAATGGAATACATTTCAATTATGGTTACATTCCTTACAGTATGCTAAAAACTATACTAAAAGAGGTGGTTGTGGGACATATTTCGCTTTTCGCTTTCGACGAGGAAAGTTGCGAAGTTCCTTCCGCACTTTGCGATAGAACCTTCATCAATTTGAAAAAAGAATTTAGTTGCGCAAAACCAGAAAATCTCTATATTCAGTTGCACTGCGGGTTTCCTTGTCAAAAGTTCTCAAACACTTACTGTGCATGCAAACATGCTCATGCCATGTTCAATTGGTTGAAGCATCATAAGCTTAAAAAACTTAACACCAGATGTCCTGCCGATACCTCTAATAGACACGATGCTTCTTTTGTTTCAACTGTATAGCAGTCTGCGAGATGAGTTCAAGAGGTAAACAGAACAAGATGTTGCGCCGCCAAGCTTAGGTGACTCCTCCGGAACCCGTGCTGCGCCGAAGAACCTACTTTTACAATAAGCATCACTACAGGTACATCAGCCTTGGTTTCTACAAAAAACGAAACTGCGAAGCTCACGTGGAAATTGGTGGAGTAAAGCAAGGAAGAGTCGCCCTCTCATCCTAATACTTCACAACTCTGCTGAATCACCTACCTAAACTTGCCGAGCATGTCTGCAAAGGACAAGCGTACAGCTGTATCTAAGAACAATTTTCCTTCAGATCCATAACTGGGCATCATGCAGGGATACAAAGCGAAAATTCACACGTAATCCTTTGTCTGGATGATATCAACTTTCTATTGTGCAATTGCAACTTACTATTGCAACATCAACTTGCAAAATATGTGTTAGCCACAACAGATGTAAAAGACTATGTTAACTGTGCCTCGGGCAGTACCACTTTTCTGGTTCCAATGGATAATGCTTCATGTTTTGTACTTTACGATGTGATATGTGACGAAGTAAATTTAACTCTTGTATCGTATAAGAATGAATAAAAGAAAATTAAAATGTATTCCTTGTATTTAACTTTTACCTTGTTATCTCCTTTCATATCCAAAGATAGGGAAAAATCCCTCCCATCCTTATTTTAAAACCTAAAAATTAAAACATCAGTAAGATAAGATAATAATTAAGGTATCTCAATTCTTATCCTTAATTACACCTCATATCCCGTAGCATAAGAAAATTAAATAATTAAATAAAGCGTTGGTCGCGGCACAGCTCTTACTCTTACACCCCCACCCCATCCCCCCACACACAAAGGTAAACCACATTTTTATTTTTATGTATTTTTCTTTCCTTTTCCTTTTTATGGGCCAAATTTTGTGGTGGACTAACATAAACCGGCCATTTTTGGCAGATAAACAAGCAAGCCAGGTATACGAAAATTAAATGGGGGGGGGGGGTGGGCCAAGTGTTCTGGAGTGGGCCAAACTATTTTTGAGAGGTGGGCTACCTCAAATTTTTGGGAGATTAACGCACGGACTATACGGAACGTTATACTACTGATGTGTAATATAGCTGACCGGTAGCTATAACTCCACAACAGAACAGTGGTTTAGTAATACAGTAGTAAATATTTGCTGTCACAACTGGTTAAATTGGGTGGAGGTGATACATTTCACCGTTGTTATCATTGTACTGTAGTACGCTTTGTAGGGACCAGTACCTAGTCCATGTACGTTGGAGCTGCTCCTCATTTCGGGCATTCTGTCTGTTGATTTCTGAATACCAGATTCTCTGGTAGATGGATAGGAAGAGGTGGACCAATTCTATGGCCTCCACACTCGCCTGACTTAAACCAACTAGATTTTTATTTTTGTAGACATTTGAAATTTCTTGTTTATGGAAGTGCACTTCCAGATAAAGAGATTCCTTTGCTCATATTGTGGAAGGCTGCCATATAATACCAAATGCTACAGGCCTATCTCTACGCCTTAGGGAGACCATATTGACAATGCATAGGACCTAATGGAGGCCATTTTGAACATGTGCTGTGATTTCCTGTTTTCCAGCATTTTCGTCTTGTGCTGTTGTATGGAGTTCAGCTGTAGAAAAAGTGCTCCAAAAGGAAGTAATTTCTGGACCTATGTTCATATAACATTTTAACGTTTTTTATCCTCCATTCGGAAGAAATTTTTTCTAAAATATTTGACATACCTTTCTTTCACATCCTGTATGATCTACAGCAAGCATTACATTCCATCAAAAATTTTGATTCTGAACAGAAATACATGCTTTGAGACTCCGTGAATTAAAAAAAATCTAGTAAAAAGCTCTAAATGTATGTATGTGTGTATGTGCATGTCTGTGGACATCATGACTCAGAAGCAACATGTTGGTTGAAGACCAAATTTTATAAGTATTTAGATTCAGCATTTTCCAAGTATGTGGTACGAAGACTCTCAAGAGAAGTCTGTTCCTCCCCAAATTACTCTTTACAGCTATTTTCTTTTCCAAAACATGGCTCTAACAATTTTGCCTAAAAGGCTATGTATTGATTGACTAATAAAAATGATATTTGAACTGTTGAATTGTTTAGGATATTATATTTCGTTTGACTATGGCAATAATTTGAAAAATATAATTTATAACTTTCAGACCATATGTGGGACTATTAGAAGAATGATGGATAATAAAACAAAAAAGAAAAATGCTAAAATTTTATAAGACGATGGTGGTTCCCATTTGGATTTATGACTCAGAAAATTGGGTTATGAATACGAAGGAAAGAAGAATGATAGAAACAGCAGAATTGAATTTTAGTTAATTGATGGAAATTAATCATTTCTCCACACTAGCCGAATATAGTCTAAGATATTTGATGGATAGAGTCAACATGAAAAATTCAATGTCATGGCCGGGATTTGAACCACGGGTAGCCTGGTTTCCGTCCAGTCGCTCTTAACCTTTGAGCTACCATGGTGAACGTGCAGTCCTGACACTAAATTCTCCAGTTGACTCGTATGTTTCCCCGGTAGACCACTAGGGCTCTCGCATCCGAGATACACGGTTTGTGGCGACTTACTGTCGTAAGTACTTAAGTCCCAGGCGTCCTCATTTAACTCTTATTATTGATGGAAATTAATCATTTCTCCACACTAGCCGAATATAGGCTAAGATATTTGATGGATAGAGACAACATGAAAAAGTCAGTGTCATGGCCGGGATTTGAACCACGGATATCCTGGTTTCCGTCCAGTCGCTCTTAACCTTTGAGCTACCATGGTGAACGTGCAGTCCTGACACTAAATTCTCCAGTTGACTCGTGTGTTTCCCCGGTAGACCACTAGGGCTCTCGCATCCGAGATACACGGTTTGTGGCGACTTACTGTCGTAAGTACTTATGTCCCGGGCGTCATCATTTAACTCTTATTATTGATGGAAATTAATCATTTCTCCACACTAGCCGAATATAGGCTAAGGTATTTGATGGATAGAGTCAACATGACAATTTCAATGGCATGGCCTGGATTTGAACCACAGATCTCCTGGTTTCCGTCCAGTCACTCAGTCAGGGCGGCACGTTGACCTTGGTAGCTCAAAGGTTAAGAGCGACTGGACGGAAACCATGAGATCCGTGGTTCAGTTCCCGGCCATGGCATTGAATTTTTCATGTTGACTCTATCCAGCAGAAATGAAATTTGTTGCATATGTTACTGGGTATGCCCTCATAGACCATATGAGAAGCAAAGCGATCACAAAACAACTCAGAATATTTGACTTGAACCATAAGATGAAGAATTACAAAAAATTGGCAGGACTAAATACTCAGAATGCAGAATATTAGGCCAGTGAAACAGGCAATGCAATATAACACACAGAAAGTAGATATGTCAGAAGACGTCGATGCCGCTGGGAGGATTACTTGTGAGCCGGAACAGGTCAAATTGGCCTATCTTGTTGAAGATGATGATGCTTTTCTGGGAAGTGTCTCTAAAATCCTCTTGAACACAATAGACCATATCAATAGATAAGAGTTGTTTTTGAAAATATAACACTATACAATGCCAATGAAATGCCATAAACTTTTTCTTTTTGCATAAGTACCACCAACACCACTCCCCCCCTTCTGCTCGGACACCACGAAAAACACCAAGTTGTAAGTTTGAAAAATCAAACTAATAACAAAGAATATCAGTAGTTGTAGCCCCGGATTAAGCAATTAGATTAACGTTAATCCTGCCGCTAGGTGACGCTGGTGTCGCGCTAATCCGCCTTAATCTATGGATTATGTGGATTAAGGCTTTTGGCGGGAAATTTTCAAATTTGGCGCCAAGAGCGTTAGGATTATGGTTAAACCAGTTGCTTAATCCGGGGCTATTTTATTTATTTGTTTATTCATTTATTGAGAAGATACATTGAAAATTACAATATTACTGATTTTATTGAATACAAAAAAGTAGATTAACATGGTGAAAATGTAATTTTTTTCTTACAAGCTAACAAAAAGTAGAGAATGATAAAGTGTAAGATTAACATACAATATGATTTAATGGAAACATAATACAGCACTAGAGAACAAGCATATGTATTTTATAGGTTAAAAGCACTTTGTTTTTAATGCACTAAAGTTCTTAAGGCGTTTGGCTGACTAGAACAATTTTGAACTGCGTGGTGCACTGGAGATTTGATGCTGGTTGAGGTTCTTCGTCTTCGCTGCTGCTGCTATACATGCGAAAATTTGATGAATTGCAGAGTTGTTCTGCGACGCAGGAGAGCACTATGTGTGGAAAGTTTTGATGAAGTTCTTGGTCTAAGTTTGGAATTTAGATGGGAATTATGACGTCGTTGTTATAGCTGGTGGACATGCATCCCGAGTTCGATACTCTGTTGGAAATGGCGGGGATTTTGCTGCTTGCCAGGAAAATATTGCAGCGGGCGTTGAGCTGACGATGGTGAGCGTTAACAGGTAGACACTGGACGTGGAATACGTCGACATTTTGGATGTCGTGTTTTACTGTGACGATTTTGACGTTGCCGAAGAAGGTGGTGAACGAGGAGAAAATGCTAATGGGGGTAGGGAAGGTTTTCCCTTTGCTGGAGAGTTGGGCGTTGAATAGGAGTTTGATGGTGAGATTGTTTCCCACGTTGAAAGGATCACATTATTTTTGGGAATAAGGGGTGAACTTGATGTATCTTTTGAAGCCGCTACGAAGCTTTTCTTCGCCTCCGTAGATGATGCAGAAGGACGTTGAGTTGAGTTTTCTGATGCGTTCCGCGGATGCCTTGGCGAATCTGGTTGGCAGGAACACCTCGGTGTCGTTGTCTAGTTTGGCTACGAGTTTGTTCCGTGAATTGTTTCTAAGGTTGTAACGCCGACGACGCGATACGGGACGTTCTGCTGAAGCGAAGATACGCTTTGGGTGTCTGCACTGTGGAATAGCTCTTCTAGCTCGTTAAGAACTTGCAGGGACATGTTGGCACAGATGGCAGTTTTTGACAAAAGGGGCAGGTTCGTCGACGTGAGTGATTTGTGAGAGTAGGTGGTAATGTCGTGTGCACCTTCGAAAAGGAGCACAAGCCTGGTGGGCGTCTATGGAAAGTTATTTCCAAACGATGTCGACGTCGGCTGGAGGGTAGCGATGAAAGATGTATTTGGCTTTTTGCAGCAACACTTGTCGTTCCTTGGGCAGGAGCACCTAGATGCGTCGTGCGTTTTCGAGAAACTTTATGAGGACGGAGTAGCAGTTGGCGTCGGGCATCTGCGTTGGTACTTGCGGAGAAACTCTTGTATTTGTGCACTGAGTTCGGAGAGATCTTCGTATGAGCCGAATTGGCTTATACTGCTACGTAGACGTAGTTTACAGCTGCACAAGCGGTGAAAGCAGTAGGAGCAGTGGTAGGTCCTACACGACCCGCTGGTCATGAATCCACGAGAGCTCAGTTTCAACTGAAGCCAAAATGTGCGGTGAATGAGGCATCCGGCGGAAGTGTTAATTACGTTTGCTTTATCACACATCCGTTGGTGGGAAGGAAATGGGATATCCGCCTGAAGGAGATTGCGATATCGCACATCTGTGGGAAACCACAGGGAGGAAGTGATACATCCACCGGATGTGGCCATTCTATTGTCCCACGATGCTGCTGCGAAGAAGCTCGAAAAGTGACTGAGAGCACGAGCATAGCAGATCGTGAAGAAATTCATGGAAATTAAGATGGAAATTTTTGGATGCTTTGCGCAAAATCAGACGTTATATAGTGCTCTGCCTCCAGAAAAGTTCTGAAATTAGCACAGCGTATGTATTTGGTGAACTGGGTGAAATTCATGTTGCCGAATGGCACGCCGGAAGCATGGTGGTGAAGCATATATTTACGGTAGGCCATTTTCTGGTTTTTAACGTCAGCCTCTTCTTTTTTTTGTGATAGAGCTATTTTCAAGTGTTTAGATACTTAGAATCGCGTAATTTAAGCAACAATAGTTTTATAACACATCCGGAATCACAACTAGGGGAAAACTAACATATCTGTTGGAATTATTATTCCAGGATGGATTACCTAATTCAATTAGAGTACGGGTATGATTTGTAGTTTTAGGCTGAATAAACAAAATTATTAAGACAGACTCCCACTTTAGATTTAAAAGTCTATTTAACGAACATTACATATTGTATAAATGCAGAGAATCGGTTAAAACCTAGAACGTAAATTTAAAGAGGAGGTGGCACATTAAAATTTCGAAATTAATGGCACCTTCTTAATCGATATGGTGAAACAATCCAAAAATTCTTATGCAAATATAAAAAGTGCTCCAGTCAGAAGGTTTAAATATCATAAATATGAATTTAAGTCTAACCTGAGTACAATTTTTGAAGCAAATAATACTTCACAAAATAATTTTATAACAGCTTTTCAATTTTAAAAATAAACTGTGAATGAAATTGCTTTATAAAAAGGTAATTTGTACGTAAGACCATTAGCTTATTATGGTTAAACATCTGGACTCCCTGATATACCTTATTCAAATATTAGAATAATTAATGAAGCTACTTATGGATTTTATACCTTCTGAAATATGTAATATTTACTTAAAATCTATTAACAAAAATTGTTTATATAACTTATATTTTATTGATACAACATTAATCTTAAGCAACAGAAATTAAAACAGAGAAAATCTAAATAACCCCAATGTAATTTGTGTTTGCTTTAATTAATTATATGAGCGAATGGAGTTCTAGCGGGTTTAATAATCGGCATTACGTTACAGCACTATTCCTAGACATCTCTCGAGCATTCGACTCGGTGTGGCATGACGGCCTCATCCATCGGCTCATCCACTACAATATCCCAGCATACCTTATAAAACTCATCAACACCTACCTTAAAAACCGTTCCTTTGTCGTCGCCAGGGACGACATCCATTCTCAACCCTATGGTATTCAAGCAGGGGTACCACAAGGCAGTGTCCTAGGTCCCCTCCTATTCCTCACCTATATAAACACCCTCCCTATCCTAATAGGCTGTAACCTCTATCTATTCGCTGATGACACCGCATTAACGGTTTCATCTAAACGACACGTTAATGCCGTAACCAAGGCGCAGCGTTACGCTGATATGCTATCTGCCTGGTTCATCACTTGGCGCTTGAAGATTAATGTAACCAAATCTCAAGCAGTCACATTCACCCGCCGTACTCTACAAGATGTACCCAATCTCCGCCTGGCTGGAGAGGAAGTACAATGGTCCTCGGAGGCTACATACCTTGGAGTAACCCTGGATTGGCGTCTGACGTGGAAACAGCACATCACCACTGTGGCTAACAAAGTGTCCAGAAGGATGGCCATGCTATATCCCATGATAAATAGGAAATCTACAATGAGCCTGCACAACAAATTGCTCATTTATAAACAAATACTCCGCCCTGCACTAACTTATGCATGCACAGTCTGGGGAGTTGCAGCAAAATCACATCTCTACAAGCTACAAGTCCTACAGAACCGCTACCTTCGGATAGCAACCGCTTCCGACTGGTACATTCCAAATGACAATATCCATGCAGATCTCTCCTTCCCAAAACTCACGGAATACATCCTTAACCTATCACAAAATTTTTATAACAAGCTCCCTTCAAGCTTCAACAGCCTAATCCGCGGTCTGGGTGAATATGACCTAGACCCCGGTGAAACCTACAAGCGACCCAGACTAGTCCTTGCACCACCATAGGCCCATACAATCCCCTCCAGATGTTCATTACATTTCACCTCCAACAAATAAACCAATCAACCCTTAAATAATATCCGCCACCATCCACCCACCGTCATATCATTAAACAACCACCATCATGCCAGTAAGGGACGATGTCCCGAAATGGCAAAACGTCGAAGGCTCCTCCTCTGAGGAGGAGGTTCACCTTCAACGACACCACTGTGCTGTGTTAGAAACAAGTTAAAATGGCATTCAGAAAATAGTAACCTAGGTCGCAACTTCTCCGCTCAACTGTCTACTGTCCATTAGAGTTTTCGAAGTTAGGTTCGTGACACCCTTTCTTTGAATAATACACACTCACACATAACCTATATTCTGTGAGGTTTAATTAGTCGTGTGCCTTAGAAAGAGAAAGGAATACTCATCGTTTCAGTCTATGACGTAGGAGGCAAAGCAGACACCCCAGCCAATGCAGGCACCCCTTCTCCACTCCGTCCGATTCTTGCTCATCGCCCCGATTCACAGTCAGAAATTTCAAACGAATCTTCGTTTTCTTCTTCCGATTCCAATTCTTTTAAATTTATAGCTAATATATCTGTAATTTCATCTATCAGACCGTCTTTTCCCCGGTAAAACTGTTCGGTGTTTTGTGTATGTTCACACCCGCTTTTGCACTTTCCTGGGGCCCCTTTCTAATCGCATTATGAAACAAGGCTCTTACATTGACACTTTTAAACGAAATGTTATGTTTGAAATCAACATTCTTCACTTGTGCCCGTATACGTTCAATAGCATTAAAGTCGCAGTGATACGGTGGCAATCTTATTACGGTATGACCGTGTACCTCTGCGAGACTGTCTATTTCATCCGCTTTGAAATTATCTTTTTTTTCAGTTTAATTAATTCGTATAGCACCGGGTTTGTTGCTCGTGGATCAAACTCAATATTCCTATAACGAAGCCATTCCTGCATATGGGATTTGGGTGAAGATGAAGTGGGTGCTTTATTAATTTCTATGGAATTATAAGGGGTATTGTCCATAATGACACCATTAGACGGGATGTTAGGTAGTAATATATTAAAAACCAATCCTTGAACATGTTATTATCCATTTCTTCATGGTAGTCTTTGGTTGAATGACTTAAAAGTTAGCAGGGCATTAGGAATAAATCGTGCTGAATATCCAGCAGATTCAACTATAAATCGCTGTCCTTTGCCAGTTGGTGCTTTAAGAGGGAAATCACCTTCTTTTCATCAGCGATACACTTCCACACCGTATTTCTCGTATGGTGTATATTTTTCCACGTTTCGTCAAAGTACACCATAGGCCTACCTGTAGATCTCAGTTCTTTCATTCGTCTTAAAAATTTAAATCTTTTAGAAAAATATCCATTCGTCCCATTAAAACGTGCCTTCCTTGTGAATTTTTACAGTAGCCGAAATCAAGAGATTTAAGAATTTTTCTTAAGGACCACACGCTTCCTTTAAGAGAGTCTTTAGCTTCTTGCCCGTCTCGTTATCTTGGTGGTAGCGAGTCTGCGTCACGTTCAAGAGGTCCCGAGTTCGAATCTCGGTCAGGGTGAGTTACCTGGATAAGGTTATTTCCGGGGTTTTCCCTTATCCTGAAAGACGAACGTCGGATAACACTAAGCTCTATGGACCCCGGGCTCATTTAGGCGTCATTTCACCCGTTCCATTCAACATCCGATATGACTTAACGTTGGAGGACGTAACCTTTAAGAAAGTCTTTGGCTTCTAAAGTCTCATATATGTCCAGAAAACTAGGCAGAAAGTCCGTACGATACAGCGAATAGATTGTATGCTTAAATGCAGCAGCTGTGAATGAATCAATTTCTGTTTTTCGCGCTCTTCTATTAGGGCGCTTTTTGCCTGGTGTTTGCAGTCTACCGCCGCTAGCTTCTGCATTTTTGTGTTCTTTTAAATTCATTGGACAGAACGAGAAGAAATACCTATAGCAGCAGCAGTTCTCTCAACGATACTCGTCACTGAAATAGTCGGCTTTACACATTTAAAAGCTTAACATTCATCACTGAAGGAACAGTGAACTTTTGACTACAGTTTCCCTAGAATATTATTTTAGAACTTTTCCTCGGGATTCAAATTGAAACAACACAAACATAACTAAAACTACAAGAAAATAATTCAACATTATATCCATATGTTGCAACAATGAAAACCTTTTTTGTGTCGTGTAGATGAACAAAACAAGTTCATGGTTCTATCGCTCATACGCCACTGACAACCTTTAATCAACACACAACGGATTGGGGGTTGCGATCGTCTACTTTCCAAGAATCACTACAAAGCAGTGGTTGCTGACCCACCCACGTGTGCTAGACAAGGACAGCATTCTGGTTAGACAAGGATACTAGAGAATACACCAACTTAAACCTCACAGAGAGTAGGATAGGTTTCTCCGCTGATGTCCGAGGAAAATGTACCGTCTCTGATAAACATAAACATAAAATATAAAAATTTAGACCAGATATTAAAGATCAATATTTTAGAAATATAAGGCTTTGCGGTTTTTTAGCCCGCCTCGGTAGCATAGATGGTAGCGTGTCTGCCTCACGTTCATGAGGTCCTAGTTCGAATCTCGGTCAGAATGAGTTATATCTGGATAAGGCTTTTTCCGGGGTTTTCCCTTAATTAAGGGAACTCTGAGCTCCACGGTCCGCGGGCTCATTTGAGCATCATTTCACTCAATCCATTCATCGTCCGGTATGACGTATCTCTGGAGGTCGTGAATTACAAAGAAAAAAAGAAAAGAACAAAGAAAAGAATAAAGAAATATCGTACTCAGGGTTGTATTTTAAAGCAATAAAATGTGTTTTAATACCAAAAGTGTTAAAACATAACTATTTAGAGTCCTTTACATGTTTTAGGGAAGTCACCGCGTTTAGCTTTAAGTATATTTTCCGATTTTTAAGAACTTCGCTTCGCAAAATGTTCCTTGAGTAACAGTTTATAATGTACTAGCTTCAGGAGAATTTAAGAAATTGTCTATTTAAACATTTTGTACACTATTTAAAAAATAAAATAGTTTGACTGAAATTATTTTCCATTAATCATATTCAAAAACTTGAAAACAATGGCTTGTTTATAGTATACTACCAAGTGTAAATTACATATTTGAGAGCTCACGATAAATTGCCGTAAGCTGTCGAATCGAAAAGTGTTAAGCGTGTATAAAAACTAATATCCTCAAAGCAGCTTGCAAAGACTTATTAAAATTTGTCTGTCTGTACCATGATTTAAATCTATGGTAAAGAAGTGGAGTTCAGCTCAAAAAAGAAAAAAGCTTATGAACATCTTTGTCTTCATTATTTTCATGAATGACTTTCGTTTCTTTCTGCTAATATGCCGATAATATACAAACCAGATTTCAGTTAACTTAAAATTTATTGTATGCCTGAAATTATTGTCTACATACATAAAATTTCTGCATCAATGTCAATGAATTTACCGATTCACAGTAAGCTTAATGCAACCTCCACCTAATGCTAGTTATTCCGAAGGGAAGTTCTAAAAAATCGGAAAATATACTTAAAGCTAAACGGGGTGACTTACCTAAAACATGTAAATGACTCTATATAGTTATTTTGTAACACTTTTGGTATTAAAACACATTTTATTACTTAAAAATACAACCCTGAGTACGATATTTCTTTGTTCTTCTCTTTGTTACCTTCTTTTTTTTTGTAATTCACGACCTCCAACGATACGTCATAGCGGACGATGAATGGATTGAGTGAAACTGATGCTCAAATTAGCCCGGGGTGCGTGGAGCTCAGAGTTCCCTTAATTAAGGGAAAACCCCGGGAAAAGCCGTATCCAGATATAACTCATTCTGACCGAGATTCGAACTAGGACCTCATGAACGTGAGGCAGACACGCTACCATCTATGCTACCGAGGCGGGCTAAAAAAACGCAAAGCCTTATATTTCTAAAATATTGATCTTTAATATCTGGTCTATATTCTTATATTTTATGTTTATGTTTATATGAGGCGGTACATTTTCCTCGGACATCAGCGGAGAAACCTATCCTACTCTCTGTGAGGTTTAAGTTGGCGTATTCTCTAGTATCCTAGTCTAACACAGAATGCTGTCCTTGTCCAGCACACGTGGGCGGGTCAGCAACCACTGCTTCGTAGTGATTCTTGGAAAGTAGACGCTCGCAACCCCCACTCCATTGTGTATTGATTAAAGGTTGTCAGTGGCGTATGAGCGATAGAACCATGAACTTGTTTTGTTGATTTACACGACACAAAAAAAGGTTTTCATTGTTGCATTATATGGATATAATGTTGAATTATTTTCTTGTAGTTTTAGTTATGTTTTTGTTGTTTCAAGTTGAATCCCGAGGGAAAGTTCTAAAATCAGATTTTAGGGAAATTGTAGTCAAAAGTTCACAGTTTCTTCAGTGATAAATGTTAAGCTTTGAAATGTGGAAAGCCGACTATTTCAGTGACGAGTATTGTTGAGAGAACTGCTGCTGCTATAGGTATTTCTTCTCGTTCTGTCCAACGAATTTAAATGAACACAAAAATGCAGAAGCTAGAGGCGGTAGACTGCAAACACCAGGCAAAAAGCGCCCTAATAGAAGAGCGCGAAAAACAGAAATTGATTCATTCACAGCTGCTGCTACTAAGCAAACAATATATTCGCTGTATCGTACGGACGTTCTGCCTAGTTTTCTGGACATATATGAGACTTTAGAAGCCAAAGACCTTCTTAAAGGTTACGTCCTCCAACGTTAAGTCATATCGGATGTTGAATGGAACGGGTGAAATGATGCCTAAATGAGCCCAGGGTCCATAGAGCTTAGAGTTACCCGACATTCGTCTTTCAGGATAAGGGAAAACCCCGGAAATAACCTTATCCAGGTAAATCACCCTGACCGAGATTCACACTGGCGAGCTCTTGGACGTGGCGCAGACTCGCTACCACCACGCTACCGAGGCGGGCAAGAAGCTAAAGACTTTCTTAAAGGAAGCGTGTGGTCCTTAAGAAAAACTCTTAAAAATCTTGATTTCGGTTGCTGTAAAAATTCACAAGGAAGGCACTTTTTAATGGGACGAATGAATATTTTTCTAAAAGATTTAAATTTTTAAGACGAATGAAAGAATTGAGATCTACAGGTAGGCCTATAGTGTACTTTGACGAAACGTGGAAAAATATACACCATACGAGAAATACGGTGTGGAAGTGTATCGCTGATGAAAATGAAGGTGATTTCCCTCTTAAAACACCAACTGGCAAAGGACAGCGATTTATAGCTGAACCTGCTGCATATTCAGCACGATTTATTCCTAATGCCCTGCTAACTTTTAAGCCAAATTCAACCAAAGACTACCATGAAGAAACGGATAATTCCATGTTCAAGGATTGGTTTTTTAATACATTACTACCTAACATCCCGTCTAATGGTGTCATTATGGACGATGCCCCTTATCATTCCATAGAAATAAATAAAGTACCCACTTCATCTTCACTCAAATCCCATATGCAGGAATGGCTTCGGTGTAGGAATATTGAGTTTGATCCACGAGCAACAAATCCGGAGCTATACGAATTAATTAAACTGAAAAAAGATAATTTCAAATCGTATGAAACAGTCACGCAGAGGTACACGGTCATACCGTAATAAGATTGCCACCTTATCACTGCGACGTTAATGCTATAGAGCCTATACGGGCACAAATGAAGAATGTTGATTTCAAACATAACATTTCATTTAAATGTGTCAATGTAAGAGCTTTGTTTCATAATGCGATTAGAAAGGGGAATCCAGAAAAATGGAAAAGCGGGCGTGAACATGTACAAAACACCGAACAGTTTTAGCGGGGAAAAGATGGTCTGATAGATGAAATTACAGACCGATCAGTTATAAATTTAAAAGAATTGGAATCGGAAAAAGAAAACGAGGATTCGTTTGAAATTTCTGACTGTGAATCGGGGCGATGAGCAAGAATCGGACGGAGTGGAGAAGGGGTGTCTGGCTTAGCTGGGGTGTCTGCCTTGCCTCCTACGTCATAGAGTGAAACGATGAGTATTCCTTTCTCTTTCTTAGGCACACGACTAATTAAACCTCACAGACTATAGGTTATGCTTGAGTGTGTATTATTCAAAGAAAGGGTGTCACGGGACCTAAGTTCGAAACCTTTAATGGACAGTAGACAGTTTAGCGGAGTAGTTGCCACCTAGGTAACTATTTTCTGAATGCCCTGTGAATGTATGTCCAGTGCCAACGGCGATCAGACCCAAAATGTCTAAGCTTAAGCAGAAAACTTTTCTCCTGAAAAGTTGCTTAAGATTGCTCAGAGGCTACTTTACAAAAAACAATATGTATATAACCATAATCTAGAGGAAATTTAGCTGAATAAATCTATACCAATAATAGTAAAAGCCCGATACAGTGGAAATGTTTCATATCTTAACCTGTTTCTAGAACTCCCTTCGCTCATATAATTAATTAAAGCAAACACAAATTACATTGGGGTTATTTAATTTTCTCTGTTTTAATTTCTGTTGCTTAAGATTCATGTTGTATCAATAAAATATAGGTTATATCAACAATGTTTTGGTTACTAGATCTTAAGTAGCTTCATAAATTATTCTAATATTTGTATAAATTATACCAGGGAGTCCAAATGTTTAACCATAATGAGCTAATGGTCTTACGTACAAATTACCTTTTTATAAAGCAATTTCATTCACAGTTTATTTTTAAAATTGAAAAGCTACTATAAAATTATTTTGTGAAGTATTATTTGCTTCTAAAATTGTACTCAGATTAGACTTACATTCATATTTATGATATTTAAACCTTCTGACTGGAGCACATTTTACATTTGCATAGCGACTTTTGGATTGTTTCACCATATCGATTAAGAAGCAGCTATTAATTTCGCAATTTTAATGCGCAACCTCCTCTTTAAATTTACGTTCTAGGTTTTAACCGATTCTCCGCATTTATACAATATCTAATGTTCGTTAAATAGACTTTTAATTCTAAAGTGGCAGTCTGTCTTAATAATTTTGTTTATTCAGCCTAAAATTACAAATCATACCCGTACTCTAATTGAATTAGGTAACCCATCCTGGAATAATAGTTCTAACAAAAATTTTAGTTTTTCCCCTAGTTGTGATTCCGGATATGTTATGAAACTAGTGTTGCTTAAATTACGCGATTCTAAGTATCTAAGCACCTGAAAATAACTCGATCACAAAAACAAAGAAGAGGCTGACGTTCAAAATCAGATAATGGCCTACCGCAAATAAATGCTTCACCACCATGCTTCCAGTGTGCCATTCGACAGCATGAATTTCACCCAGTTCACCAAATACATACGCTGTGCTAATTTCAGAACTTTTCTGGAGGCAGAGCACTATGTAACGTCTGATTTTGCGCAAAGCATCCAAAAATTTCCATCTTAATTTCCATGAATTTCTTCACGATCTGCTATGCTCGTACTCTCAGTCACTTTTCGAGCTTCTTCGCAGCAGCATCGTGGGACACAACGGTGTCCTGTAATAGAAAGGCCACATCCGTGTGACTTCCACCCTGTAGTTTCCCACGGATGTGCGATATCACAATCTCCTTGATGCGGATATCCCATTTCCTTCCCTCCAACGGACGTGTGATACAGCAAACTCAATTAACACTTCCGCCGGATGCCTCTTTCACCGCACATTTTGGCTTCAGTTGGTACTGAGCTCTCGTGGATTCATGACCGGCGAGTCGTGCAGGACCTACCACTGCTCCTACTGCTTTCACCCTTGTGCAGCTGTAAACTACGTCTTCGTCTTACGCACTTGTGCTCCAGGTGCCAATTCGGCTTATACGAAGATCTCTCCGAACTCAGTGCACAAATACAAGAGTTTCTCCGCAAGTACCAACGCAGATGCCCGACGCCAACTGCTACTCCGTCCTCATAAAGTTTCTCGAAAACGCACGAAGCATCGAGGTGCTACTGCCCAAGGAACGAAAAGTGTTCCTGCATAACGCCAAACACATCTTTCATCGCTACCCTCCAGCCGACGTCGACATCGTTTGGAACCAACCTTCCATAGACGCCCAGCAGGCTTGTGCTCCTTTTCGAAGGTGCACACGACATTACCACCTACTCTCACAAACCACTCACCTCGACGGACCTGCCCCGTTTGTCAAAAACTGCCATCTGTGCCAACATGTCCCTGCAAGTTCTTAACGAGCTAGAAGAGCTATCCCAGAGTGCAGACACTCAAAGCGTATCTTCGCTTCAGCTGAACGTCCCGTATCGCGTCGTCGGCGTTAAAACCTTAGACACAATTCACGGAACAAAACTCGTCGCCAAACTAGAAAACGACACCGAGGTGTTCCTGCCAAACAGATTCGCCAAGGCATCCCCGGAACTCATCAGCAAATTCAACTAAACTTCCTTCTGAATCACCTACGGAGGCGAAGAAAAGCTTCGTAGCGGCTTCAAAAGATACATCGTCAAGTTCACCCCTTATTCCCAAAAGTAATGTGATCCTTTCAACGTGGGAAACAATCTCATCATCAAACTCCTATTCAACGCCCAACTCTCCAGCAAAGGAAACCTCCTCTTACCCAATTCGCATTCTCTCCTCGTTCACCACCTTCTTCGGCAACGTCAAAATCGTCACAGTAAAACACAACATTCAAGATGCAAACGCACTCCACGTCCAGTGTCTACCTGTCAACACTCACCATAGTCAACACAACGCCCACTGCAATACATTCCTGGGGAGCAGCAAAATCCCCGCCATTTCCAACAGAGTCTCGAACTCAGGATGCTTGTCCACCAGCTATAACAACGACGTCATAATTCCCATCTACATTCCTACCTTCGACCAAGAACTTCATCAAACCTTTCCACACATAATGCCCTCCTGCGTCACAGAACCACTCAGCAATTCATCAAATTTTCGCATCTATAGCAGCAGCAGCAGCGAGGACGAAGAACCTCAACCAGCATCATATTTACAGTGCACCACGCAGTTCAAAATTATTCTAGTCAGCCAAACGTCTTAAGAACTTTAGTGTATTAATAACAAAGTGCTTTTTAACTTATAAAATACATATACTTGTTCTCTAGTGCTGTATTATGTTTCCATTAAATCATATTGTATGTTAATCTTACACTTTATCATTCTGCACTTTTTGTTAACTTGTAAGAAAAAAATTTCATTTTCACCATGTTAATCTACTTTTTTGTATTCAATAAAATCAATGATATTGTAATTTTCAATATATCTTCTCAATAAATAAATACATAAATGAATAAAAATAAATAAAATAGCCCCGGATTAAGCTACTGGTTTAACCATAATCCTAACACCCCTGGCGATAAATTTTCAAATTTCGCGCCAAAAGCCTTAATCCACGAATTAAGGCGGGTTAACGTGTTACTAGCGCCACCTAGCGGCAGGATTAACGTTAATCCAATTGCTTAATCCGGGGCTACAACTACTAATATCTCCGAAATAGTTAACGCAACAAAAATATTAGCTGACGTAAGCTATGTTTTAACAAGATGAAGAGTTTTGAATAGTAAGATTTTGTCTGTGGTATACGAATCATATAAAATTATTTAAAATGAAGAAGACTTCTCAGGAAATTTTCAGGAATTTTAAGATATAAATTTTATTTGTAATGCTGGTATTTTAACACCTCAACAAAATTAATGAAGAATGATTCTTGTAAGGGATAGTCGGGGTAGCGAAATTTAAACCAACTTTTTCACTTTTGAGTGATGCTGTTTACATACACATACAACCTTTCCTTGATTTTTGTTTTGTTAATATATTCAGAGAACATTAAAACAAGTTTTGAGCAAAATCACTGTATCAAATTTTAGTTGGAATGTAACATTTCTAGTTCTTGTTATAGTGAAAAAGAATATATGGAAAGAACTGTTTTTGATAAAACTGTAGACGAAGCTAGAACTTGTGATGTGTTAACTCTAGAATCCCGATAGCAGACATTATGACCGTTCTTGATATTAAAATACGTTAGAGCTCCTCCAGTTTTTTAATACGAAGGTTGGTCTTAAATTACATTTCCTGATATAACATCCAGTTTCAGATAGCATAATAATTTTCGGCATGTAATCATTTAAATGGATGTTTTTTCATGTATGACCAAGAACCCCAGAGACTGTCATTTTTAACTGTTACAATTTTGTTTGGCCTTCGCTCGCATTGTCTATAGATTTCTCATGGTGGGGCACAGAGGTATTTTTAGACGTGGCATATCACATACCAGGGGGTGCCAGGTTGGTCATCTGTCATCTAACCCTCTAGCTTTATCAGCAATCTGCTGCTGAAAGCAGAGATTTTACCCCACCATTGATTTGGGTGGTATCACTTGCGCACATCCAAGCCACTTCTAGAAATATCTCTGTACTTTGTAAATCTATACCTAAAAGATGTCTTATGGTTTGAAAACAGATGAAAAATTAGCTATATTTCATGATATACCAGACTATGTATCAGAAGGTGATCTTGTTGAAGAACATGATAGTGGTGAAGAAGATTATAAACCTGCAGCTGATTCTGAACAATCGGAAAATGAGTCGTTCAGTGAAGATGATTTGAATGGTAAGATTTATTCTCTTTGCTTTAGATATTAGATAACATAAAACTGTATTCCTAATAGGTGCATTTACGTAGCTTTTCGTTTCCTTTGTTGAACACAAATTAAATATATATTTTATATACTTATTTATTTATCTGTTTGTTTATTTATGTTCAGAAAATGAAACTCGGGATAACATTTCCTGTAATTCTCATGCTGCAAAGTATCTAAGAAGGTATGGGCATAGCTCGATACAATCATCATGTGAACATGACTTGCAGTACTGTGTAACTCCATCCAATTTGAATGGGTCACAAGGGGCAAGATAAAATACAGTGCCTTCTAGTAATACTACAGCTTTGAACAACGCAACCACTTCAACATAACCAGTCAGAGGAAGAGGCAGAAAAAGGCAATATGAAGAGGAAAAACTTTCTGCAGGTACGAAAATTCTTAGTAGAGATAAAGGTACCGTGTGGCAGAACATCGATCCAGGTCACAATCCTGGTAGAATAGAGCAACATAATATTGTGAAAGGAGACCCTACTGCTTATGCTAAGAGACATGTAAGGGACAGCAACCATGCATCTGCTTGGAAGTTGTTCATTGATGAGTCGAATCTTCGACACATCAAACAATGTACAAAGATTGAAGCAAGAGAGAAGAAAAATGATAAGAAAAGGACTGTTTCCTGGATGAGCTGGACGCTTTTATCGTCGTAATTTACTTACGAGGTGCACTTGGGTGCAGAAACCTTGAACCAGCTGAATTCTGGTCCAAAAGATAGGGGCTACCTATATTTATTGATACCATGGCAAGGAACAGATTAGTGGAACTGATGAGATTTTTATGATTTTATTTCACGTCATCCCGTTTTGAAACGTTGAAGACGGATAGATTTGCACTGGTTTCACCTGTTTGGAATAATTTTATTGAAAACTGCAAGTCTTGTTACATACCAGGTGCATTTCTTACAGCCGATGAACAACTTTATCCTACAGAATGCCACTGTCCATTCGTTCAATACATGGTCAATAAGCCTGATAAATTTGGTATAAAATATTGGATGCTTGGAGATGTGAACTCAAAATATCTCTGTAACGCTATCCCATATCTGGGGAAGGATAATCAGCGGCCTCGGAATGAATCTGTTGCAGAAAATGTTATGATGTCTCTAACAAATCCTTTTCTAAAAAGGGACGAACCGTCACCACCGACAACTTTTTTACTTCAGTATCACTAAGTAAAAGACTAAAGGAGTCGGGCACTAGTATCGGAGGAACTGTGAACAGATCGAAACAAGAAGTTCGTGATTACCTAAAAAATTCCGAGGTCCAGTTTATGATACCATTCTCATGAATACAAACAATGGTATTTTTTTAACCAGCTAACCCGGAAAGCCACTGGAAATGTAACTATAGTGAGCACACTTCACAACTCATGTGCAATATCTGAAGCCTCCAAGCAACTTCCTCAAACAGTTGAGTTTTACAACAAGACTAAATATGGAGTGGATGTGATTGATGAGATGGCACGATTGTATTCCATTCATGCTGGTACCTGAAGATGGCCGATGCATGTTTCTGTACAGCATATTGGACCTAACTACCATCAACGCTTGGATAGTGTTTCGAGAAATAACTGGCAAGAAAGTTTCATGCCACAGATTCATCCTTCAACTCGCTGATGAGGTAAGAGAAGCCTCCTTGGGAACTAGACAACGTTGTAGACAGACTACTCCAACCGAAGAACATCCAATCTCTAATCGCCGATGACAGTGTCAAGTAGGTCATAACTGCAGAGAGGGCAAAGCAAGTGTACGATTTCATACAAAGAATTTTAGGATCGAGAATATATACATGCAAGGAAGCGTTAATATCTTCAATCTTGTAAAAATATCTTTACAGGACCATCTGATGTAGGTGTTAGTAATGATCCTTATAACCCTCTTTTGCATAAGAAATACTTTTTTACTTTCTACTGAGTTACCCCAAAATAATATTCCGTATTCCATGATAGAGTTAAAGTATGCATAATATACTAATTTAAGTGTGTCAATAGAACTCACATTAACCAGCTCTCGGATAGCATAACAGGCAGAGCGGAGTTTAGGTAGGATATAATTTATGTGAGCTTTGCAATCTAAACATCTGTCCACTTGAAGGCCCAGATATTTTATGCTGTCAATTTCTTCTAATAACATATCATTAATCCCGATTTCTATTTCAATATGTGATGTACGACAGGTTATAAATTTGACCACTTTTGTTTTGCCTAGATTCACAGATAATTTGTTCGCTTTAAACCAGCATGACATACAGTTCAAAACATAATTAATTTTAATTATACAATCATTTAAATTAGTACTGATCACCAGGACAGTAGTGTCATCAGCGAAATGAACTGTACTTGCAATGTCCTTTATATAAAGTGAGAGATCTCTTATACAGATCAGAAATAATAAGGGCACTAACACGGAACCTTGAGGTACTCCATGAGTTACTACATTAAAATTCAAAGTTTGTTTTTCATAACCAATATCGCTGACAGCTACTTCAACACTCTGTTTTCTTTCGTTTAGATATGATACAAACCATTTTAAATGTTCATTTTTTAGCCCATAGAATTACAATTTTGCTATAAGAACGTCATGATTAACACAATCATACTAATCTTTAAATGTACAACGTTTTGAAAATACTGGTTTTCTCAAAATTTATTGACATTTTCTTGCAAATAATTAACTATTGTCTTCGCCTCCTGTGTATATATAACAAAACATGTACTAGTTGAAAGATAATAATATGCAGCAACATTTGAATAGTTTGTGGAAGCAATAAGGAATTCAAAGGTTTTAGGTTTACAGGCTAATTTTGTGAATGCTATGGGGATATTGTCTAGGGCTGCATTACCAGTTTCATGTTCGCAAAATACTTCATTACACTATATATAACAGGACAGTGTTACTCAATATTTGTGTTTTTAGTTCTTTTCGAGGTATCCTAACAGAAGAAATTATTCATCTATTTCAAGAATAAATGGTGTAAAGCACATTGAAGCAGCTCCTCTGTTATTGGTTAGTAACCTTTCTAATATATTTTTAATTCTGCTTACTACTATAGAGCATAGATATTAAGTAATTCAGTACTAAACTATTTTCCAGACAGTTATAATTACTTTGCAATCAACCTTGCTGAATATCACTATACTATCAGGAATGCAGGTTAGCATCGGTTGAAGTGCTCTAAACGAAAAACCATCTCATGTTCTACATGACAAACCATAGGGATTGATTTCACAAAGATCCCTTTTACATTTATAATATGTTTAATAACTGGAAGTCAGTTTTTGTTAGTCAGCAGCTTGTATCGAAGGCGGAAGTAGCAGACATTATTGCACACATTCAAAATTTATTTATCTAGTCTGAAAAACTATTTGTAGTCGGCTTAATGACACTTCGTCACTTACATTTTTATATAATTGAAGGAGTAATTTCGGAAGCTACATATACCAAATAAGCTGTAAGAATTGTGAAAAATGTTACATAGGTCAAACTAAAAGAAATCTAAAATCCAGAGCCAAAGAGCACTTTGGAAACATTAAAATGAAACAAGAAGATAAGTCAGCAGTAACATTTCATTTTTGGAATGAAAATCATGACATTGATCCAAATCCAAAATTATTAAAAGAAGTGATAAACCAAAATGAACTGGCAACATGGGAGAACATATTTATAGAGAAACATGCGGACCAAGTAGTGAACTTTGAAATCCTACCAGTAGATAATTTGACAAAGAAGTTTATAGTTCCACCGCCATAGAGAGGAGAGCAGACAACAACAGAATCTGGTAGGAGAGAGGTTGAAAATGGAGGCAATGGCATCCAGAACTAGTCGCTCGATAATACAAAAATGTAAGTGACGAAGTGTCAATAAACCGACTACAAATAGCTTTTCCAATTAGAAAATGAATGCTCAATATGTTACAGTTTTGTAAAGATAAAAAATGTAAATGTCCAATTATTCCATTAAATAATTCTATAAACAGGAATAGCTCCTCAGGCAGTCCTACAGCAGTTTTTTGTTTTTTTGTTTGTTTTGTTTTTTGTTTTGTAGTTTATATACTCCAACATTAAGTCATATCAGACGATGAATGAAATTGGTGGAATGAGGCTCAAATAAGTCCGGTATCCATTCAGCTTAGAGCTACCCAACATTCGCCTTTCAGGATAAGGGAAACCCCCGGAAAAACTTATTGAGGTAACTCACCCTGACCAAGATTCGAACTCGGAACCTCTTGAACGTGAGGCAGACGCACTACCATCTAGACTACCGAGCCGGGCCACAGCAGTAATGGCAATCTTTAACTTTAAGGATTCAAGTGAAGAAGTCACTAAATGATTATTAAGGCAGCTATGCACTTTAATGTAATATATTTAGCTTGCAAGCAATATGCACCTATCTCAAGGAAGTGATGTAGTCAGCTTCTTGGAGATCGACTCACTTTCACTGAAGAGGGAAAAGGAATTGCTGTTCTCATCTCCCAGTAAAACAACAATGCGGGTATGACATTTTATGTTTAATCCTTTGCTAACTTCTGTGAATAACTGCAAAAATCCTCACAGTCTGTTTAGACCATAAGCAGAACACCCTTAAATTACATATTGTGTTACTTTTCTTTCCCTAACCATTTGTTTCACCTTTGTCAAAGCTGGTTTTATGTATATCAGATCATACTAGTCCCTCAATAATTAAATATGTAAGTGACGAAGTATCAATAAACCGACTGCAAATAGTTCTTCCGATTAATCTTGTATTCACTGTTCCTCCAATCACGTATTCATTTTCTACGATACCTTGTGAGTATATTACTATGCATGATTGTGTTTCATATTCAATCGATTCAAATCCATCCATTGTAAGAGAGTCACCTGCTACATTTCAGTATTGCCGAACAATACAGGACATGCACCGGGAATGGTGGCATAATACTGCTTATCTGTTTGTTTTTCTGCAGGCTTCCACTGTTGGCGTCTGCATGCATTCTTCAGACAGGTTGTACTGATACAAATATTAGAGTCTTCATTGGAGTACATTGTAATCTAGGATACAATGAATCTACCAACATATGAGTTGGTATCTATAAAATTTGATTATTTGATTATTATTGCTACTATGCATTGTTTTCTGTTTAGAAAGGAGCCTGTTCCAGTCTGTCCATTTTGTAATGAAGTATTATCTGTCCAACACGTGCTGCTAGGGTGTTATTGCCTAGCACACCTTAGGACGTCTCTGCAGCTGCCGGCAAGCTTTACAGAAATACTAGCAGATGATAACAAAACAGTTGAGAAGGTTTTTAAGTTCTTTTCTGACTTAGATTTTAGAACTTAGTGAATGTAACTTTTTACCGTTTGGCCTTATACTTATTTCTCTTTTATTTCTGCTTTTGTTATGTACATGTATATTTTGTAAGTTTATTTACATTTGGATACAGTTTTAAAACCATTTATATCTGGCTTTTGCCATGAATGATTTTTTAAAGGGCACTGATAACCGCTGCAGTTAGGTGCCCTTATACACATATCATCTTTGAAAGGTAGAATCAAAAATGAAGAATTCAATGCCTTTGCTAGGATTTGAGTCACGTACCTTCTGCTCTATGTGTGGCTGCTCCACCAGTAAGTAACCATGCCAGCACGTCGCTATGATATTAAATTCTCCAACTGAATTGGAGTTTACTGGTAGTCCACAAAGAATCCTCAAAACCTTCGACATAACCCAGTGGCAACTTACAATTTGTAAGTCTGTACAAAGGGAAACCTAAGCGGTTGTGGCCTGTCTCAGTAGCGTAGTAGGTAGAGTGTTTGACTCATGTTCAAGAGGTCTTCTGTGCGAATCTTTGTCAGGGAGAGTTACCTGGATAAGATTTTTACCAAGGTTTTCCCTTATCCTGAAAGACGAATGTCAGGTAAGTCTAAGCCAGGGGAAGACAGCCACTGTGACGTCATCTCCATTAGCTCAAACCATCAAATAGGCCCCCAAACAAAAGGCAGGTTAGCATTTTTCTTTCTTTCTTTTTTTATTGTAATTTACGTCCTCCAATGTTAAGTCATATCAGATAATGAATGAAATTGCTGAAATGATTTTCAAATTAATCCGGGGCCCATCGAGCTTAGAGCTACCTGACAGTCATTTTAAGGATAAGGGAAAAACCCCGGAAAAACCTTATCCAGGTAACTCACCCTGACCGAGATTCGAACTCAGGTTAGTGTGTGACGTCACCATGCTGATTTCTGCTGCCCAAAATGAAGGAAACAGTTTGGTGTGCTGGGGTTCTAACAGTATAGGAAAGACAGAGAGAGTATCGAGTGTTAATAATATGTACAACTTATATCTTGGGTGTTGTAATATTAATGATGACTGCTTTAATTACTTAATTCTTCAGTTTATAAGCAATTGAGCACCTGCATGCAATAATAGTGTGACTTTGTGGGTTCGTGAAATGAAAAGTCCAATTTCACCACTCAAAAATGTTCTTTACTTCCACCGACTTACAGTTAAACACTTGCCAATTACACAAAATTACGTAATGCACACAATTACGATTCACCAGTTCGTCCGTTATCGTTCCGATGCACGTACACGGCGCTACTTCACTAGCACGTCAAACACTAACTAACTGTCTCTCTGAAAACCCTTTTTATGTGAATGTCAGTGTTTTTCTAGAAGTCTCTAATCACCGAACATTCCAGACCACCGGAGAAGGGGAGAGAAACGCCCAGGGTCAAGTGACATTTTCCTAACGACCCCTCAGTTAGTGACAGAGACTAATGGGAGGCGTGGTACGGCTGCACTTTGGTTTCCTCTCAGCTGTTGCCCTCATGCCTACCGCTAATTGGGTGACACTGCTCCCTCCTCAAAGCTGGTCGTCCCGAACAGCGCCATCGTAGCGGGCTAGTCGATCCAGGTGTACCACCAACATCTTTCCTCGGGGAACCTTCTGGATGCGGTAGACCACGTCGTTGATCCTCTTCACAACCCGGTACGGTCCTTGCCATGGCTGCTGGAGCTTCGGGCAGCGTCCCTTGGTCCGGGTAGGACGGTACAACCAGACCAGGTCACCTTGCTGGAACCCTTGGCTGTTGGCTTGCCTGTCATACCTGGTCTTCATGCGGTCGCTCGCCTTCTGGATGTTCTGGCAAGCCATCTCGTGCATGTTGTGGAGATGGTCCACCAAGTTCTCCACATACTCGGTCGCTGGCTGTTTCGCTTCCGGAGGGCTTCCAAAAGCCAGGTCACAAGGGAGGCGTAACTCTCGGCCGAACATTAAGCTGGCTGGCGTCATCCCAGTTGTGTCGTGTGTAGACGAGCGATAGGCCAGCAAGAACAGGGGCACCTTGACGTCCCAGTCTCGCTGATGGCTGGCCACGACTTTCCTCAGGTGTTCCTCTAAGGTCTTGATGTACCTTTCGACCATGCCGTCCGATTGGGGATGTAAAGGCGTAGTGCGAGTCTTGTTCACCCCAAGCCTTTGCAATGCCTCCTTCATTAGGTTGGACTCAAAGTTGGTACCCTGGTCACTGTGTAGCTCTAACGGCACCCCAAATCGACAGAACACTTGCTCCACGAGGCAGTCTGTGATTGTCTTTGCCTCTTGGTTTGGGATGGCATACACCTCCGGCCACTTGGTGAAGTAGTCCACGACCACCATTAGGTACTTGTTGCCTCGGTCGGAAACTGGGAACGGTCCAGCAATGTCAACGGCGAGCCGTTCGAATGGCGCTCCGACGTTGTACTGCTGCATGCGACCCCGGCTCCTAGTCTGGGGGCCGCGACTCGCCGCGCACACGTGGCACTGACGGCACCATCTCTCAGCATCTGCTCGGAGCCTCAGCCAGTAGTAGCGCTGCCGTAGTTTGTCAATCGTTCGGTTCGCTCCCAGGTGTCCTCCCGAAGTACCGGCGTGTACTTCCTCCAGGACTTCCGGGACCTTACTCCGGGGAAGTACCAACTGCTCTCTCTGCGTCTTCCCATCGGGTGATTCCCATACCCGGAACAGCACGCCCTCTCTGGTCTTCAACGAGTCCCATTGGGCCCAGTACGACTTGTAGGTGGCGCTCCTCGGTGCGATGTCCTCCCAGGTTGGTCTCATCCCTGCCTCCACTTCCCTCAAGAGTGGCCCCAAGTCTGCGTCCGCCAGCTGCTCCCTCCTCAGGCCTGCGCTATCCCAGCCTTCAGCAGGCACTGCCACAACTACTCGGACTGCTGCGGCACGCTCCTTCTCTTCCACCCTTGTGCACTGGCCGCACTCTTCTGGACAGGGTCTTCGGGACATGGCGTCTGCGTTACCGTGGCTCTTCCCTCTACGATGTTCCGAGGTGAAGTCGTACTCCTGCAGCCTCTGGACCCAACGTGCTGTCTGGCCTTCCAGGTTCTTAAAGCTCAATAGCCAGGTTAGGGCGGAATGGTCAGTCCTCAGGTGGAATGGCTGACCGTACAGGTACTTGTGGAAGTGCTCCAATGTCTTTACTAACGCCAGTAATTCCCGTCGGGTGACGCAGTAGTTCTTCTCTGCCTTGGATAGCGTCTTGCTGTAGTAGGCTATCACCCGCTCATGGCCGTCCTGGATCTGCGATAGGACACCTCCAATGCAATGGTCGCTGGCGTCGGTGTCCACAATGAAGGCGCCAGCCGGTTGTGGGAAACCCAAAATTGGAGCACTGCACAGGGACTTCTTCAGGTGCTGGAAAGCGTTTTCGGCGTCCTCCGTCCACACATAAGGCCGGTGTTCCTCTGTCAGGCGGGTGAGGGGTTTAGCGATGCTGGAGAACCCCTTTATGAAGCGGCGGTAATAGCTGCACAGCCCCAGGAAACTGCGCAACTCTTTCTTATCCCTTGGGCGAGGACAATCTCTTACGGCCTTTGTCTTCTCCGGGTCTGTGGCCACTCCGGTTGCTGAGACTATGTGGCCCAAGTAGTTAACTTCCTTGCGGAAGAGCTGGCACTTCTTCGCGTTCAGCTTCAAGTTGGTCGCTTGCAGTCTCTGTAGCACCTTACTCAGATTCTCGAGGTGATCTTCAAAAGTCTTCCCGACGATGATGATGTCGTCCAGGTATAGCAGGCAGGCATCGTAAGTCAGCCCTCTCATCACTGACTCCATAAGGCGCTGGAAGGTAGCTGGTGCGTTGCAGAGGCCAAAGGGCATAACCGTGAACTGCCAGAGCCCTTGGCCTGTCGAGAATGCGGTCTTCTCCTTGTCTCTTGGGTCTAGAGCTACCTGCCAGTAGCCCGACTTCAGGTCCAGGGTCGAGAACCACTGTGCACCAGCTAGCGTGTCCAGGGTGTCGTCAATTCGGGGTAAGGGAAAGAAGTCCTTCCGGGTGACAGCGTTCAGCTTTCTGTAGTCTACGCAGAAGCGCAGCTCGCCGTTCTTCTTCGTCACCAAGACTACAGGAGAACCCCAAGGGCTGTCAGACTCTTCAATCACTCCCCTGGATCTCATGTCCTCCAGCCTGTCTCGTACCGCCCCTTGCTTCGCCAGCGGAACGCGTCTATGTGGTTGCCGAATAGGCCGGGCGTCTCCGGTGTCGATGCGGTGAAGCACTTTGTCCGTGCGGCCGTAGTCACTATCGCCTTGGCTGAAGACGCGCTCGTATCGCCTCAGTAGTTGTCGAACCTTCTCCAGCTGTTCTGCGGTCAGGTGGTCGGCCGCCCTCTCCAGTAAGCCTTCTAGCCGGGGCCCCAGGTGTTGCTTCGGCGCCGGCTCCTGTGTCTTGTCGATTGCTGTTACGCTCACTACGGGTTCGCACGTTCCCAACTCCGTCCCGGCCTGGACGTCGTGATCGGTGTCCGTTGGATTTAGCAGTCTCACTGGCACCTCCTCTCGGCACGGCAGCAATGTCCTGGCTACACACAGTCCGTGTACAGGCGTCTTCTGGTCCAGCATCATGTTCCTGGTTCTCTGGCCCTCCAGTCGCGCCGTCACCACCACCTCGCTCCTCGCGGGAACAACCACGTCTTCGTCCAAGACGACCCTGCAAATTCCAAGGCGCTCTCCGGGTTGACGAAGTATAACCTCTTCTCCGTTAAGCCGCAGGACCTTCTTGCCGACGTCGACCGTCGCCTCATGGCTCCTGAGGGCATCCAGTCCCAGGATCACCTCCTCAGCCACCTTCGCGACGAACACCCACAGACGCACGGCACTCCGTCCCAAGTTCAGCTCCAGCAGGGCCTCCTTCTCCACAGGCAAGGTGTCGCCCGACGCCGTGACAAGCTGGTATGGCCGGCTTGGCTTCCTTGTCGGCAAACCCTTCGCCACGTCAGGTCTGATGATGGTCACGGCCGCCCCGGTGTCCACCAGCACGCGGCACGGCTTTCCTCTTATCCAACCGTCCGCGATGAGGCTGTCATCCATACGCCGGCTCACGGCGCGCAGTGTCACTCGAGGGGATGGTGGTGATGGCGCCGACGTGCCCCTCCCCACGACGGCCCTTACTCGTTTTCCGGCTGCTCTTCCTGGTGTGGGCAGTCTCTCTGCAGGTGTCCGGGCTGTCCACACCCCCAACACAGGCCACTAGGTGTTCGCCGGCGTCCTTCAGCTGGTCTTCCGTCTCCGGCGTAGCGGACACTCCTCGTTCTCGACGTCGGGATGGATGTTATTTTGGCCGCCTCCATCCTTAATGCCGCTGTCAGCGCCTCGTGGATGGTTTTATATTCCCCGAGCATTAGGCGCTGACGAATCTCCGTGTCCCGTACTCCGTCGACAAAATTGTAGGCGGCTTCCCGGGATACGAACTCCAGTGGCAGGTCAACCAAGGCCTTGCTAGCCAGCTGCTCGATCGCAATGGCGAACTCCTGCAGCGTCTCCCCCGGCTGCTGTGACCTTGCCTTTAGCTGGCTGCGGTATGCTGCGGCTAAGCGGTGGTTCCCGAAGCGATCCTCCAGGGCTTCCCAGATGTCCTTGGGCGCCGCCGTCGTCTGCACCGCGTTTAGGACTTCCGCGGCTCTTCCCTGGAGGCTGGCTATTAACTGTGTGGCCTCCTCCTCCAGCGACCATCCGTTGTGCCTGGCCACTGTGTCGAACTGGCGGCGGAAGACCTCAAACGTTGACGCGCCGTCATACTTGGAAGGTTTGACGCGCGCAGATGTTGTGTCGCGTCCCGGCGCGTCGGCCTTTAAATCCTTCAGCTTCCTGCCGACGACGTCCTCAACCATGGCGTTCAGGGACTTGACGCTGCTGTCGGCTTTCCCTTCCAGGTCGTTAACGCGGCTCGCCAGGTCCTCGACGCGCACGTCCACTTGGCCCATCCGCTTGCCCAGCTCCGTCACGTCATCCCTCACGCCGGCCAACTGTTCTTCAA
This sequence comes from Mantis religiosa, assembly GCA_030765055.1. NCBI lineage: Eukaryota > Metazoa > Arthropoda > Insecta > Mantodea > Mantidae > Mantis > Mantis religiosa. Next base: position 392,899,676 of record CM060950.1, read on the forward strand.
ATTTGGCGGCGAGAGCCTCGTTCGCCACCTTCATTTCCGTGGTCAGTTCGGCCATCTTTGAGGTCATTGTCGTGGCCAAGTTGTTGTTAGCCGTTTCCGTCTTCGCTGTTAATTCGGCCTTCATTTCTTCCGTCTTCGCTGTTAATTCGGCCTTCATTTCTTCCATCTTCCCGGTAATGTTGTCGTTGGCCGTCTTCATTTGTTTCAACTCTGCGGCCAGGTTGTTATTTGTAGTCTCCAGCTTCGCGGCTAGGCTGTTATTTGCCGCTTCCGTTTTTGCAGCGAGGTTTTCACTTGCCGTCTTCATTTCTTTCAGTTCCGCTAAAATCTTTTCTAATGCTGCCTCCATTGTGTTATGTCGCACTTCTGACACCAATTGTGACTTTGTGGGTTCGTGAAATGAAAAGTCCAATTTCACCACTCAAAAATGTTCTTTACTTCCACCGACTTACAGTTAAACACTTGCCAATTACACAAAATTACGTAATGCACACAATTACGATTCACCAGTTCGTCCGTTATCGTTCCGATGCACGTACACGGCGCTACTTCACTAGCACGTCAAACACTAACTAACTGTCTCTCTGAAAACCCTTTTTATGTGAATGTCAGTGTTTTTCTAGAAGTCTCTAATCACCGAACATTCCAGACCACCGGAGAAGGGGAGAGAAACGCCCAGGGTCAAGTGACATTTTCCTAACGACCCCTCAGTTAGTGACAGAGACTAATGGGAGGCGTGGCACGGCTGCACTTTGGTTTCCTCTCAGCTGTTGCCCTCATGCCTACCGCTAATTGGGTGACAATAGGGTGTCTGGTTACCCCATTTATGCCAAGTATATGAAATTCGGAATCCTCAGTGTCTATTCTCTAATAATGTGTCAGCATTACACTTCTAAGAAACAGCCGATAGACTGTAGCATTTGTTTTTGTTTCAATGCTGCATGGTTTCTACGAGTCACGCGCTCAACGTCTCATTATACTTCTAAGGAATAGACGATAGATTTTAGCATGCGTTTTATTACAACTCTGCATAGTTGTAACAAAGCAAAATAAGCTCTGAATCAGATTTTGTAGGTGATTTATCCCTTGTTGAAAAAAACACAGAAAAGAAATAAGGAGAAAGGAAGGAAAGGGTTAGCATATAAGGAAATGTAAAGAGAAATGTAAATAAGAAACTAAAAAATGAGGTAAGCAAATATGTACAACGTAAATTTTTTAATGAAGTAACATGTGAATAAAACTGGAATATAGTAATATAATTTAATAATATAATAATACATATCCTTACAGAGGAAGCAGTATGGCGGAATCCACAATAATTTACAAAGCAGAATAAGTTAATGCATCCCCAGAAGAAACCATAGATCATAAGGTGCTTAGTAAGAAAGTTGAAGTATATGAACAAATGAAAAAGGACCTGCTGAAACTTGATGACACAGTTTTATTATGCCCAGCACTTGCCATTGTCACTAAACAGATCTATAAATGACTGATTTGGACGTTTTTTGTTTAATGTGCATGTGCATTCGAATAGTTCTTACATGTTTCATTTCGTGGAAGGTGAATACAAGAGAGGAGCCAATAGCATCTGTTCTTTCCTGTTTCATGTTTTGCAACAGGAGCTTCTACAGCAGACAAATCGTATGGTATTTTCTGATGCATGCAGTGGGCAAAACAACAATCAGACTATGGTTACATTTTTCCTATACATTTCTGTGATATTGGGAATCAGCTTAGACATGTGTTTCCTGTTCGGGGGCATAGTCACTGCCAGTGTGATCAAATTTTGCTACATATTCACAAAAGATTAATAAAACAGGAGTAATCAAAACACCATGTGGAATACATCAACATAATAAGAAATGCCAATAGGCCTTCCTTCATTGTCCTTAAGGAAATTGTGTTAGATTATGATACAGCAAAGGGCTGAGTAATCAGTTGAAACTATCAGTATAGGACTTGACCTTTCCAAGGTACAAATGATGTCCTACAAGCCTGATGGTAATTGAGTTATTCAAGGAAATTACTGTGGCATTGGATTATTAAAAATATACAAAATACGTCCTAATAAAAAGAAGCTTCAAGCTTTAAAATTTGTCACAGTTCAGAATATTGGTGTTAAGAAGTTCAAATTAGATGACTTACCATCAATGGGGATGACTTTGTGCCTGGAGGGTGACCTTTTGCTAACCATGCGCTTAATAAGAAAGCAGTAACGAATGGTATTTGAAAATGCCATAAGGTTGTAAAAATACTCTTACGCTTTCGTCAGTGTTGCTACCACCTGATGACTGTGTTATAAACTGCTTACTCATCTAAAGTTGGGTGCATTGTGAAGATTTGTGGAAACGTGTCTGCACATGTTTTTCGTGAAGTCTATATAATTTCAGTTAGATCGAGGTGAAGACTTTTCTGTTTCAAATTAAAGGTAGGTTTGTTTGCTTAGACTATTATTTGGCTATTGATTACGAAAATATAAGCTCTGTGGCAGATATGACATTCCTTTGAATGAGGTGGTAACTTGGAAATAGGAAAATGGCGGGTAACTTTGTGCCACCACAAATCATTGCAGTTTACTCACATAAAAGCACATGGTGTCTTACTTTGTATTTTAAATTTTGTAGTTATGTTCATTTTAACTGAATATAGTTTTAGTATTTTACTACCGACTGCCTTACGTTCATTGCAGATACCAATAATAAATCTCCGTAGAGAAAATTCCAAGAAAACACTGAAGGGAGCCAGGAAACTGGCCATACCGCAATTACAGTGAATATATATTAGAAAACACTCTAAAAGAAATTAGATCAAAACTCTGTCAATAGGCTCTGCTGCAAAAAAAGGTATAATATTCATAGAAACACACTGATGTCAAAATTACAGAATAAGCATTCCACCCAAGCAGATGGACCAAAAGAGTTTTCTGGACCATCAACACGAAAGTCTGCAACAAAAAGAAAAACCAAGAAGCCAGAATTTCAGATCTTGATAGCAGCAGTGATGCCGATGTCATCATACATTAACAGAAGAGTTCCAAAAGTCCATTTTACTTTGATGACAGTGCAGATTCTCCATCTCTAGTAAACCAGAAAACAGCATCAGCACCAAATCCGAGAAACTTGTGTGTTGATAATTTCGTCACTGTGTAGTATGAGGGGTAGTTCTTTCCAGGAAGGGTTACAGCAATGGATGAACAGGATGCGAGAGTTGGTGTCATGCAAAGAAGTGGACGTCTGTGGATGTGGCCTGACCAGAAAGACGAAATAGACCATGAATATAAAGATGTAGTCAGGAAAATTGAGCCATGTGTAAAAGTGTCCAAGCATGAATTTTATGACGTTCCTGAAATGCAAAACAGTTTGTAAAAGGTGTAACATTCCTGAAATTGAAATGAAGTGCACTTTAAACGTTTTTGCAACCATGAAGAGCAATAATTTGTCATGAAAATGTTATATCCTATTTTTATTGAAACAAAGACTCCCATTCCATGCAGTGACATTGGGCCAGACAAGCTAATCACTTTGAATAGTACTGAACTTATAAGTGGCACAATAATGGGGTGACCCTAGGGGATGTTTGAATAGCTTTTTTGGGTATCAGTTAACATAAAGGAATAACTTGATTGCAGTACAAAGTTGATGTTTCTGCTCTTTGTTATAAATAGTAAGCATTTTTTATAAATGTTAAATTCAAAGAAGAGATTTCTAAAAAAATGTAAAAAAGTGGTACAAAGTCACCCCAGATGATGGTATGCTATTACTTATCAGAAAAAGGCAAAATGTTTATGAACAAATTTATTGAATAAGCAACCAAGTCTCAATCACAACAAGCTGACAGCAGTTCAAGTGAGAGTGACTAGTGATACATGTTTATCCGACTGGGAAATATATAAAATTAATAGGTAATTGAATTATAATATTCTTTATGCCTGCAAATAAGTTTCTTGCTTCCAATTGGTGGTGAAAATCAAACTGTGTCTAAAAGTGCAGTGAAATTACAATGTTTGATTTCATTATTTTGAACACATTCTTCTGACCATTCCATACAAAAATGGCGTAAATCATTTTTCACTATTATTATATATCCTACAATTCATTTCAGGTACCATTAATATATCAAGAAATACATTACTAAATGTTACCAGATAAAGACCTGTGAGGTCTCGAAATATTGTAAACACTGTTATTTAAATGTTATCTTCTGAAATGTTTATTTTACTGTAGCTCAATTAGATGTTTTGTGATTTATCCCATTATTGCATGCGGGTGCTCAAGTACATTTTGGCTCTGTGCCATAATAAAATATATGAAACTTCAATTCGCAGTTTATCTGAAGTTCAGCATGTTATAAAGTAAAATAAAATAAAACATCAAATAATCTTCTCTGCAAATTAGAGGAGACCCATAAGAACAAAATTACATGGACATTTTCCGACACTTCATGTTTGATTTTTCTTTAACTAGTTTATCAGTGTCAAGACATAATGTCTGGGAAATTTGTAATGGAAAGCTGCATGTTAGATTGTGATTCAACAAGGTCCTTCGGGATTTGGACCTAGCTAATTTCATAACAGGAAAAAAATTTTCGCTACATATGTTGAGCCAAACATACAAAATGTCCGTGTGGCAAGTGAACACAACCTCGGAAATTTGGTTTGGGGGACATTCTTCACAATAAATCAGCCAAGTCATTCTTGTTTCTATATTTGTCCTTCAATAAATCGTCACAATGTAAATTTAACAGTTCCATTTGATATGTGGCAGCTACATTGTTGTCATCGAGTGTGCTACACCTGACTGGACCCTCAGATTCTGTACTCACAGTGTCGTTTATATACGCAACTTGGTACTACACGACTCTTGCCTGACGTCACACGCACTGCAGGCCTCGCTCGTGGCGGAAACATGTCACAACACTTGAAGCTGTCTTCCTCTGCTCTAAGCTCTATGGACCCTGGGCTCATTGAGCATTATTTCACCCATTTCATTCATCAACTACTATGACTTAAATTGGTGGACGTAAATTAAATAAATAAATAAATAAATAAATAAATAAATAAATAAATAAATAAATAAATAAATAAATAAATAAATAAATAAATAAATAAATAAATAAATAAATAAATAAATAAATAAATAAATAAATAAATAAATAAATAAATAAATAAATAAATAAATAAATAAATAAATAAATAAATAAATAAATAAATAAATAAATAAATAAATAAATAAATAAATAAATAAATAAATAAATAAATAAATAAATAAATAAATAAATAAATAAATAAATAAATAAATAAATAAATAAATAAATAAATAAATAAATAAATAAATAAATAAATAAATAAATAAATAAATAAATAAATAAATAAATAAATAAATAAATAAATAAATAAATAAATAAATAAATAAATAAATAAATAAATAAATAAATAAATAAATAAATAAATAAATAAATAAATAAATAAATAAATAAATAAATAAATAAATAAATAAATAAATAAATAAATAAATAAATAAATAAATAAATAAATAAATAAATAAATAAATAAATAAATAAATAAATAAATAAATAAATAAATAAATAAATAAATAAATAAATAAATAAATAAATAAATAAATAAATAAATAAATAAATAAATAAATAAATAAATAAATAAATAAATAAATAAACTGTTGCATTATCACTTAAAATGTAATCAATGCAAACATTTTATTACAACTCAAAAACAGAAGTATTTCAAGATATAACACTTACATGACACTGATTTGGAGAGAGGAAAACTGATCGCAGCATCAGTCCCATGTATCTTTATACATTCTATATAAGTCTTTATTAATTTAGTGACTTAATATTTCTTGATAAGAAATCGAATTCTACAATTCTGGAAAAATTTGAGTGGTTAAGTAGTAGTCTGTGGTTTATTTATGTTTATTTAGTAGGTAATTTCTGGCGGTAACTTAACTTGCTTCCATCTTAGATAATTCTCTAAGCCATATGCAATATTGTTATTAAAATTAGGCATAAGCATAATTCTTTTTAGGGAGGAAATAACCAGGATAAATTTAAGCTGTAACAAATGAAATGTGAAGTCATTCATTCAATTAGCATGTCACTTTTATTACTGAACTTAAGCGCTAATTTTGAATTTAGGGGTCCAAGGTTACTCTGGTTGGAAAATTAACTGAGTAAGGGAGTCTATGAGATTGCTATGGTAACTATTGCTATATATGTTGCAGGCCTCACTCTTTGATTTCTCTGTTCTGTCTTAACTTATTGGCTTCAACCTTTAGTATTGTCATTTTTACTGTTTTATGTTACTTTGTCTGTGTCGTTTGATTTTATTGATTTATCAAGTACTAAAAAAGTACATTTTGGACTATCCTTAAGCATGGTCATCACACTTTTGGTTATTTGGGCAGCCCTTCACTACATTTACACTTTATGTATTGGTTCTTTTTTTACAACCTACTGTTTTATTTTAATATTCTTTTCTTTCATCAGTTCATCTCTTTGTATAATTTTTTGTCTTTTCCCACCTTACTGTGACTTAACACAGTTTAATTTTTGTTTACCTCACTTTTTATATTTGTCACTTTGACATCCCCATTTTCACTGTTCCTTTACCCTAAATCCTTTGCATTCCACATTATATCATCTTTCATTATCCCACCTTATCTCCCCTCAACACCTATTTAATATGACTAAGTTTGGATTCCCACAATTAGTTTCAAACCTTCTTCATTTACTATTTTATCTTTACTAATGCTATGATAAAAAAACTCATATCCTTTTTAATCATTCTGAATAGGGCAACTACTCCTCTCTTGCAATTGACCACTTCTTGCACTTAAATTCCAATATCAAAACTCTGGCCAGGGGAGGTTCACTGTTAATCTCCTCCACCTCCATTTCTGCCTTCTGGAGCAGATGGGGATTATGAAAATCAGAATTGTTTTAGGGTAAACTACATTCCTAGCAATATATCCCATTCGTTTACAAACAGCCACATCACTCCATCTACGTAAGGGTTTCTCTCATTAACTTTGCCTATCATGTCATTTCTTATGAACAACCTCAAGCCCCCAGATACTCTTCCTTTCCTCTTCCTTTTCTTTCCTGATTTACAAATATATGAAAAACCTGTATATCTGTTTTCACCGTGTCTTCTACCCAAGTTTCAAGAACTGCTAAAATCTGGATGGTTTGCTTTTAAAATCCTATAATTAAACGTCTTAATAGACCCTTGCAATTCCAAAATATTGCCTTTACAATCCCGCTCTACTCCTCGCACTACCTATTGTGAACCTGCCCTAAATCTGAGTTGTTTTAGCTTTCTTTGGCTTCTGAGACACCAATATTATTCCCACTTTCCATTTTTTTCTACCTCTTGACTTCCTTGCTCCCTATTCACATCTTTATTTACTATTGGCATTTCAATTTCAAGCAAGCTCCAGCTCTGTGTTGGTGCAATGCTGAGCTGGCTGCTTGGGTAATCGTCCCCTCTGATGTCTTTCTGTGCCAGCTGCCTGGCACACTGCATCATCTCCTCATCAGCTGGGGGTTCTCCTACGCAGTGACGTCACAAACTCAGCTCGTACAGTTTTCCACAGGAAAGAAAGTCTCAAGGGAATGAGGTGCAGGGGGAAATTGACGATTAGAGACAATTCTGATACCCTCCTTGGTAGTTGTTTATCACACTCGGACAGTTCAGTTACAGCTTATTCAGAAACGTCTGGCCAAAGAAAGTATGACAAAGAACACAAGCTATACAAAGAGTAGAGCCGTTTAAAAACATGTGCCTTACACAAAAAGAATTTACTCAGTATTCTAAATCCGAGAAGGTATCATACACAAAAGTAGAAAGTGTCAGAATGCTTTTGAATGGGGTGTAACTGAACTGACCTGAGTGTCATAAATAGCTATAGGGCATGGTATACGAACCGTGACTAATCTGCAATTTTCCCGGTATCTCATTCTCCTGGGACTTTCTTTGCTGTGGCAAATGGTACACGTGATGTTCTGTAGTGAAGTTTTAGGACTACAAAGCACAGCAAAGGAATTTGCCCAATTGGAAATGGGTAGAAAGGGAAGGAAAGGTATGATGATGGAGAGAGCACTAAAGTTCTGGTTTAGATTATCAAGAAAAGGATTTAAAAGGTAATAGATGGTGCTATGGTATAGAATATAACCTGGAAAGCAATGGCCTGGGAGAAATTTGGAGAATGAGAGAAAACAATGGATGTTCAGTAGTAATGATACAATATAACCTAGGAAGTAATGGTCTGGGACAAATTTAGAGAATGAAAGTAATTGATGTAAGGAATTTTTGGAAAGGAGTTACGAGGAGATTTGAAAACATGGAAATAGCATAATGTTTACTGATATAATTGGAAAAATCTTGCTAGAATCGCACATTGCAATAGAAAGTACCTTATACGGGAAAGAGAAGTATGTAATGACAAAGTAAATAAAGAACAAAGAGAGGGTATAGTGTGGGTGAGAAAGGAATGGCAGAAGGTTTTCCATAAAAACATTGCCCAATATGTGGAAGAAAAGAAGATAGAGGGCATATAATATTTGACTGTAACGGGGCACAGATATGGAGAAAAGAATGTTAATAAGAAATGGCTCAAAATGGATATAAAGACTGCATTAATTAAAATTTTTAGTAATGACTATATGAAAGCTCCAGTGTTTTAAATAAAGTTAAAAAGTACTAACCGTATTCCTGTATTTTTATTTGTAAGAAGCTTGGTACAAATAAATCATGCCTTATGACAACCCGCTGAACATCAGTGAACTGGAAATACAACCTTGATTTTAGTTGCAGATATTACAAAGAAATAAAGTTCATTTTAGAAGCTAAAGCACGTGCCCTTGAAACCATAAATGTAAAATACACAAATGATGAGTGGGTTTATAGCTATAGAGATCGCTCTTTTTATGACCAAGAAAACGGAGGAGCAGGAGCAAGAAAATGGAGGAGCAGGAGTCAAGAGTATGCATACTTCCATAAACTCCCTGTATTTAAAGTAGCTTAGCTTAGAAGTGAGCCCCATGTAGCTCAGTGGGAGTGATAGGAGATGTGATGTTGGTGCACTACTTTAAGGTGATTGGGAAAGCTCTGTGACTTCATCCAAATCATAGTCTATTTTGCTTCTGTAAGGAACGATAACAATCTCACGTGATAATTTCTGTTTATGCCAGTATTGCCACAGCTCACCAGCTTATCCCCCTTCACCGATTTCCCCACATTATCGCAATCACCCTGAGCTTGGTCTTATACAATGTAACCAACAACACACTTTCGCGCATACAGTTTGTACATGTGATGGCTGTATGGCTCACTTATTGGAATCGCTGCAATTGCCAGGGACCTTATGGAAGTATGGCTACTCTATCTGTCAATTATTTTCTTTTTATAAGCATTTTGGAAATCATTTCTCAAGCACTGATGGAGAAACTGCTGCAAGTTTTACTTTCTAACAGAATCTATTTGCCCAGCAAGATTGTGCTCATTGCACCTTTCCTTTACGAGGCGTGTGCCTCAGTTATTTGTGTTTCCCTTTTTCTCCGTGTGAGCACGTGAAGGTCGCTTTGGTTCCTCTCTCGGACGGCTCTCTGGGCTGACGAGACAAGGCAGTCGGGGTTCTCCTTTCATAGCGCGCGCACGGTGATTTTAACTGTCTTAGCTCTCGGTTGCAGTCCAAAAGCATGTAACAGCAGGTGTTAGAGTGAAGTTTTAATGTGTACAAAGTTTAACTTTCGAGGAAGATTAAGTTAAGTGTAATTGTGCAAGTAAGCTGTCAGTGTGAATAAGAGATTTATTAAAGCTTTTTAAATTATCAAAGTAAGTTGTATAATTGTACCTTAGCTTTCAGGTACAGTTCAAAATAAGCTTTCTAACATAGCTGCATCACATTCCAAAACAGCTCTTCAGGCTATAAGTTCAACTGATTGCCCTAAAATAGACAAAAAATAAATTTATAACATGACTTAGCATTTCCAAAATATAAATAAATATAGTTTTCCAATGGATTGCTCCCACTATGGAATTTCTGGGAATGAGAAACTGGATATGTTGGCCAAGAGAGGTTCCAAAGTTGCTCACACAATGAAACAAAATATCTCCTATGAAACCATTAAAAGTTTAATTAAAAGCATTTCACAACCAAACAATCAAATTGTATGCAGCTATTTGCTGGGACAGTCATAACTCTTGAAAAGTCTGAACATGGCAAAAGCTGTTTTTTGACATAGTTCAGATTAAGAAATCTTCTCTTTTGGAATTTAATAGAGGTATTTTGATTAATTTAGTTTTATAATCATTATTTTTTTCTTGATGATACATTTAACTGATTCTACTGGTACTTCTGATTGGATCTTATTTTGAATTTCGGTTCCCTTTTTTTCGTTAGGATGTCTGTTTATCATTGTTACTCAGTGCACAGTGTGCAGGAATCCACTGGAGGACTACATTGTTACCAAAATTTTGCATCTGTTTAACCAAACAGTGCATTTCTTTCTCTGTCTCCTTTTGGTGGATTCTGAGTTGAAGCTTTTGCTTGGATTGCCACTCTAGAATCTGATAAAATAATAATGTTTGGACGTTTGTAGCCAAACAAACAGATATTGGCTGGGACCATAGCTCAGTTGGTAAAGCACCTGCCTGCCTTGCAAGGAATCCCAGGTTGGATTCCCAGATGGGGATGGGGATGTTTCTCCAACCCAAATGATTCCCCATCTTTCCTAGTCACCAAGTAAAAATGAGATGTGAATGTGTGTATGATCTAATGATTAAAACCCAACGTTACAAGTTAACACGTTTGATATGTTCCAAAGGAGAATGTCTGCCAATATGACTACTGCAGTTAAAGGCGTGGTATAAATGGGGGGTGGTGGATATTTTAGAGAAGTACAGCTTGCATAAATTTCTCCATCAAAATGTGTATTGTATGATCCCCACACTTTTGAAAAAGGAGAAAAAGTGACATGTGCCACCTGCTTCAGCTTTTAATAAGCTGTTACAAAATTAGTTTAGCTGTCACAATAACAACAGCAGCAGCAGCAACAACAAACAAAAAGAAATGTGGTGGAAATTAACATTTAAATATTTTGTTGTAATTTTATTTATTTTGTGTTTATATGTATTTATAAAACATACTTCATTGAACCCCCCAGGGGCTTACTGCGAGGTACGGGAATTGGTGATCCCGGGGTCCCGAGCCACCCTGACACCCTCAATGTGGGTTCCTCTAAGTAGTGAGGGATCAGACAATACACCCACCTACGTGTAAGCCGTGCGTGGAGATCCGTGTCGGTGGAAAGGTTTGTCCTTGTGGTTGAGGAATGCGCATCTGAGCACGTTAGACTGTTCTTCTGAACTCGGGGAGGGTGCGCATTTCCGATACACTACTTTGGTTTCTGCTTCGCCTAAACGGGAGGTTAGGGAATAACCCACCCCTAATCAATTGGCCAGGACTAGGTATATTACCGAACTCCAGGGTGAGTGGAACGGTGATCTCGTTATATCTCCTGTGTAGCCCTGTCATCCCAGTAGGATGACACCTTGTTGGGCTCCGTGGTGGGTGGGGAGCACTGGGGGTTGAAACTTAGTCCATTTGTTATGGTAAATAAAATGTTAATAAACAAATTAATAACAAAAGTGGAAAGTAAATAGCCGATTCTTGTGGTCCACGCTATTTAGTTATTTATAGAACTGAGGAAGGTCGAAATTTACTACCGCGAACCCGTTCACTATTCAGAAGTGTTTGGATAACATTTCTGGCCCTGTAAAGGAATGTACTAGGTCTCGCAATTGCACGCTCGCGGTCGAAGCAGTTTCTCCGACGCAGGCTGCAAAAGTCCTAAAAGCCAATATGCTTGCGAGCTATCCGGTGCACGTTGAATTGCACAGGACCCTGAACTCCTCGCGTGGTGTTGTAAATAACAGCGCATTGGACGGTATGTCCAATGAGGAGATTCAGGAAAACTTGGCGGAACAAGGTGTGAGAAGTGTATATCGGGTTCACCACAAAGACTGAGGTGAACTAGTGCTCACTCGTACCCTGTCTCTTACCTTTGATCGGGTAGATCTCCCGAAAGGGATTAAGGCAGGGTATTAAGATGTTGAAGTGAGGCAGTATATACCCAATCCATTGAGGTGTTATAAATGCCAGCGCTCTGGCCACACGAGTGATTCATGTAATGAGTTGCCACTTGCGTTGCCTGCGGGGAAGTCAAGCATGACAATACATGCACTTGACCCGCAACGTGTGTCAACTGCAGTGGTAATCATTCATCAAACTCCAGAGAATGTCCCCGTTTTATGGAGGAGAAGGCTATCCAAGAGATCCGGGTAAGAGAGAGGGTGTCCTTCGTGGAAGCCCAGAAACTCTTGCGTATTCGCCAGCCTTGTATACCTAGGACCGTTACTTATAGTACAGTTGCAGCTAAGCCGGTACCTGGATGTGAAATCGCAATACAAACCAGCGAAATAAATGGGGAAGTAATATCCGAAAGATCAATTACACCAAGATCACAGCCAAAGCAACAAACACCAAACACGAACAGCAGTAAGCACACCGACCAAGTCCACTACTAAAAAGAACGTTTCAGCCAAGTCACCGCCGAAAGCATCTACTTCAAGAACAAGTGAACCGGTAATATATAATGTATCGCCAAGGAAATTTAAGAACTCTTATGACAGAACAAACTTCCTCAAGGAAAACAGTAAGACCAGTGAAAGGAAAGGTAGCCAGCACAATAGTCCACGAACATCTCTGTCAACATCTGAGGAATCATCTGGAGAGGACGGCGATCGGTGACTTCCATCTTCGCCGGTCTGTCGAGAGACCGGAATCAAAGTTAGCAGTGCGGAAGCCGTCCTCTTCCAATGACGATGTGGAGCGGGTGGATGCTGTCCTCACTGCCCGAACGACAGTGAAGAAAAGGCAGGAAGAACATGTTGAAAGTGCTAGCCCAGCCCCAAAGGAAAGGAACAAATTGGTTCGACTACCACTGGGGAGGTAGCTTTTGTCATGGCAAGTTGATATTGAGAGTGTAATTTTTATGCCTTTGGGTATTTTATTGCTACTTATAGTTTTAATTGTTTTTACTTATTTGCGCTGGTTTATTTTATTTTCATTTTCTTTTGATCTGTTTTTTTTTTTTTTAAATTTTGAATAATTTATATGTGGCTATTGCCGTGAATTAGTTTTTGTAAAGGCGCTGATGACCGCTGCAGTTGAGCGCCCTTATACACATATCATCATCATCATCATCATCATCATCATCATCATCATCATCATCATCATCATCATCATCATCATCATCATCATCATCATCATCATCATCATCATCATCATCATCATCATCATCATCATCATCATCATCATCATCATCATCATCATCATCATCATCATCATCATCATCATCATCATCATCATCATCATCATCATCATCATCATCATCATCATCATCGTCGTCGTCGTCATCGTCATCATCATCATCATCATGCTTCATTGAATATGGGAATAAAAACTGATTTTTCAATGTTTTGCAGAATGGAAGAAACAGAGCAGCCACCCAGTCTACACAAATGGCAAACAATCGATATTATCTTCTATTTATTTGTATTAGCAATTGCTGCTGCTATCGCAGCTGCATGCTGTTATTGTTGCTGGATAGTATGTTACTCTTACATCAAACAAAGAAGAAGAAAAAGAGAATGAGAGCTAATTGGTACTTCAGTTAAGGGCTAGCAATTGCCTGAAAAATAGGTGAAGTTTGAATTTTGAAATGTGTGTCTGTGCATGTTTAACGCTCAGGAATTGAAAACAAAGTGATGCTCCTTCTATCCTCCCATTATTTAGTCACAATATCAAGATACATCTTCAAAGTTTGATATGATTCTAGAAGTTGTGTATTATTGATTTCTTCTGTGGTACACAGTAGGCAGTGTGGTGTGGTTGAAAGTGCCAATTCCCTAGATGGTCATTCAATCATGCCCAGTTATGAGACGAAAGTTGGCAATGGCTGATACCTTTGGTAGTTTTGAAATTATTTTAGGATTTTGAACAATTTGTTGCCATTCTGAATTTTTATTTTGTGTTACTTTATTTATATCTATTTTTCTTTTAACAAAATGTTTGATTGATTCATCAGAAAATTTATAATAGTTTTTGTTTAATTTCAATTTATTTCTTTGCCCAAAAAATCTCGTTTTTCATTATCTGCTCCACAGATACACGGAATCTATTGTAATACTTTTTTCCAGTTTAGCAACCGGTTGATTCATCTTTTTTATTTCTGTAATTTTTTCCATTTTAGTAAATGATACTGTTGCTTGTGTATAGCGGCCTGCGGGTTTGAAAGAATAAGTATATTCTTTGCATTGATGATGCAAAGAAAATATATTTTGCAGTGTTATATAAGCAGCTTCTCTTTCTCCATCAAAATTTTGGGCATTTCTTTCAATGTTTCTATAAAAAGAAGAGAACTGACATATACCATCTGCTCCAACCCCATCATTGTCATTAGAGAGGGAACCATCAGTGTGTAGGATGGTTGGCACATTCCTGAGTTGGATATTTTTGTAATAATGTCAGTAGGGTTGATGCAATCAATGAGCTTTCTCGTTTTGTTGATATTTTTTTCTGATTCAATAACCTTATGTATGAATCCATCTCGTGTTTTTAAATTATTTACTCCATTTGAATTATTATTCGATTACTTGGAAATGTAGCGAAATTTGAACTAAGGTAGAAATGATGAGGAATTTATTGTTTAGCTCATCAAAAACCAATCAAAATGACTGTCATAATGTGCGAGGCTTGCATTCAGGAGGTACTGGGTTCGATTTCTATCTACCACCACCCACTCTGACCGTAGGTTTTTCATTGTTTAGCCTGGTCAATAAATGAATGTTACAGTAATTTCTCACCTTTCATAGTTTCATTTCCCTTTCATGTCATTTCCTTTTCATATTTCTGGTGTCCTAGGTTGTATGGCAGTGCCAGACAAAATATTCGGAATCTTCCCAAAGGAATGAGTATTCCTCATAGACACTGAGGATCTGCTTGATTTAAAGGAACATTGCCCTCTCTGATAGTTCTATTAATGTGATAGGTGTCTGAGCCTGGAAAGTTAGAAAGTTTTGCATATCTCTGTTCAGAGTATTCTCCGGAGTACCTTCTCTCATCCCGGGAGATGGTAATGGCAATAGGTCTCCCTCAGATTGCAGTGTGCGGAGTGCTATACCCCATGCCGTAACTCATCTATATTATGTTTTTTGTGTCAAACACAAGCCCAGAATTTCCAGGACATCTTTCCACTACCAGTCCTTGCACAGCTATATGTATCAGTGCTTAATTTGTGTATCTTTGCTTCATCTTGTTATGTCTAATAATATTACTACACTTACAGTGTTCATTTGTCTCTTGGGTAGGTTGTGTGTAGCTTCGGTTCCTCCCTAATAACTCTTAGTTTCTATTTCACCTTTTCACTGTAACTTCCATACTGGTTTTACCTGTTACAACTAGTGACAACTTAGGCCTCGTGCACATTTCATGATACTCTACAATTAAATAAAGTTTTATTCTTTGAATGTTACAAAATAGTATTATTTTGAGGCATTTTGATGTACTATATGCACTGAAAATGTACTTCATAATTGACCAGTCAGCAGAACTGTAACTTCTTAATATGAATATAAAATTATTTGTGGTTGGTTTATTGACACTCGTCACTTACTTTTTATATATTTATGAGAGACTAGTTTCAAAGGCCCTGGCCTCCATTTTCAATCTCTTCCCAACTGGCAACTGTTATCTGCTCTCTCTGGTGGTGGAACTATGAACTTTTTTGTCAAATTATCTGCTGGCGGGATTTCAAAGTTCATTACGCGATCCTTATTTTTCCAGATGAATATGTTCTCCCATGTTGTCAATCTATTTTGGTTTATCACTCCTTTTAATAATTTTGGATTTGGATCAATGTCATGGTTTTCATTCCAAAAATGAAATGCTACTGCTGACTTGTCTTCTTGTTTCAATCTGATGTTTCTAAAGTGTTCTTTGACTCTGGTTTTTAAATTTCTTTTTGTTTGACCTATGTAGCATTTTTCACAATTCTTGCAATTTATTTGGTATATTCCAGATTTGTTACCTGAAGGAATTTCATCTTTTGTTTTTGAATTTAGTAATTTTAAAATTGAGTATCTATTAGTAGGTGCCAAGATGATATTTTGTTCCTTGAATATCTTTTTAAATTTATTAAATGTTTTTGGATGATATGTGAATGAACTGAATATGCTGTTGCTTTCTTTTTCTTTAATAAATGTGGTTGTTTCCTTAATGGTTTTCTTTAGTTTAGATTTTCTAATTTTCTTCAACACCAAACTTTTGTTGTATCCGTTTTCTTCTGCTATGTGTATTATTGCTTTTTGTTCCTTGAAATATTCTTCTTTTTCCATGGGTATGTTGACTAGTCTGTGTGTAAGGCTGTTTATTATTGCATGTTTATGTGTAATTGGGTTGTGGCTATTATTTTTTATATAATTTTCTGAATGTGTTGGCTTCCTGTAAATTCCAAATTTTATTTTTGTATCATTCCTGATGATATTTAGATCCAAGAAAGGTAGTTGTCCATTGATTTCCTTTTCTATTGTGAATTTGATAGTCCTTTCTTGCAGATTGAGTAATTTTAATGCATCATCTAAATGTTTACTTGGTACAATTGCAAAGATGTCGTCAACATATCTATACCAAATCTTGAAGATCAATGGGAAGGACTTTTTAATTTGTGTTTCAAATGCACTCATAAATAAGTTAGCCAAAAAAGGTGAAAGTGGATTGCCCATTGATAGTCCTGATTTCTGCTTGTAGTGTTTTCCATTAAAGCCAAAGAAGTTTTGTTCAATGCATATTTTTGTTAGAGAAATATATTCTTCTGCTTCTATTGCTTCCATATCAATTGTAGCTAGCCATTTTTTTAACACCGTCTGCAATTTTTCTGTTGGTATGCTTGGAAATAAAGATGTGACATCAAATGAAACCAGTCTGTCATTTTTGTCCAAATTTATATCTTTGATTTTTTCTACTAAATCTAAAGAGTTTCTTAAATTTGCACTTTCAAATTTTGGAAAACTATTAAATTTACTTAGTAACCATTTGGCCAAATTATATGTGGGGGCATTTATGCTACTAGTAATAGGTCTCATGCCTTTCCCTGTTTTATGAATTTTTGGCAGCCCATATACTCTTGGTAATGTTGGATTATCTACTTTAATTTTGTGCAATTCTTTTTTGTTGATTATTTTGCTCTCTTTTAGCATTTTATTTGTGGTTTCAATGCAGTACTTTAATGGATTAGTTTCTACTTTTTGGTAATTACTGTCTTCTAACAAATCTTCCATCCTCTTTGTGTATTCTTCTTTTTCCAGAATTACTAGTTTATTTCCCTTGTCTGCTTTAGTATAAATAACCGGTTTCTTTTTAAGAGCTTTTATGATTTGGTTACTAAAATTCTTTTTCTTTTCATTTTTAATCTCTTCTACTATTTTGGAGCATTTGTTTTTTACTGTGTTTTTACTTTCTTCATTAAGTGTTTGTGTAGCAATTTGGATGTCAGCAATGTAATCTTCAATTTGGTTGGAATAATCTACACATGTCTTTAAACCTAGATTCAGCATATTCAGTTCTGTTTTTGTAAAATTTTGGTTTGATAGGTTTACCACATTGTTTAGATGATCTTTTAGGTTATGTTTGTCTTTTTGATTTATCTTTTTAAAAGTGCCTGCTTTCTGGCATAAATTTTTTAATTTATTCTTTAACTTTGCTGTTTTTGTCTTCATTTTTCTATTAAGATATGCTAATAAATTGTTTTCAAAATTTTCCCAAAATATACTTCCTAATTGTTTCGTGAGTTTTTGATGCAAATTGTACAATTTTATTTCTAGCGTGTTTTTATTTCTATAGTGTTTATTCTTTTCTACAATTAATACTTTTCTCTCTGCTGCTTTTTGTTGTCTACTATTTTTATCAAATTTTACTATTTTTCTTACGAAATTCGGTACTACTTTTTTCTTGATACATAAATTTATAAATCTTATGTCCGCTGCAATTTTTCTTCTTTTTTCCTGTAATTTTTCGAAAAGTTTTATATCCTGTTTGATTTCAATTGATACATGTCCAAATCCTACCTTGTTGGTGGTATCCATGTTCCTTGTTCCACACTTTAACTCCATTTGGTTATTCCTCAAGACTTATTTGCCTATACTTGATGTGTGTTTGGAGGAATTTAGTAACAGTGACGTCAAAATTAATATAAAATTATTTGTGGTTGGTTTATTGACACTCGTCACTTACTTTTTATATATTTATGAGAGACTAGTTTCAAAGGCCCTGGCCTCCATTTTCAATCTCTTCCCAACTGGCAACTGTTATCTGCTCTCTCTGGTGGTGGAACTATGAACTTTTTTGTCAAATTATCTGCTGGCGGGATTTCAAAGTTCATTACGCGATCCTTATTTTTCCAGATGAATATGTTCTCCCATGTTGTCAATCTATTTTGGTTTATCACTCCTTTTAATAATTTTGGATTTGGATCAATGTCATGGTTTTCATTCCAAAAATGAAATGCTACTGCTGACTTGTCTTCTTGTTTCAATCTGATGTTTCTAAAGTGTTCTTTGACTCTGGTTTTTAAATTTCTTTTTGTTTGACCTATGTAGCATTTTTCACAATTCTTGCAATTTATTTGGTATATTCCAGATTTGTTACCTGAAGGAATTTCATCTTTTGTTTTTGAATTTAGTAATTTTAAAATTGAGTATCTATTAGTAGGTGCCAAGATGATATTTTGTTCCTTGAATATCTTTTTAAATTTATTAAATGTTTTTGGATGATATGTGAATGAACTGAATATGCTGTTGCTTTCTTTTTCTTTAATAAATGTGGTTGTTTCCTTAATGGTTTTCTTTAGTTTAGATTTTCTAATTTTCTTCAACACCAAACTTTTGTTGTATCCGTTTTCTTCTGCTATGTGTATTATTGCTTTTTGTTCCTTGAAATATTCTTCTTTTTCCATGGGTATGTTGACTAGTCTGTGTGTAAGGCTGTTTATTATTGCATGTTTATGTGTAATTGGGTTGTGGCTATTATTTTTTATATAATTTTCTGAATGTGTTGGCTTCCTGTAAATTCCAAATTTTATTTTTGTATCATTCCTGATGATATTTAGATCCAAGAAAGGTAGTTGTCCATTGATTTCCTTTTCTATTGTGAATTTGATAGTCCTTTCTTGCAGATTGAGTAATTTTAATGCATCATCTAAATGTTTACTTGGTACAATTGCAAAGATGTCGTCAACATATCTATACCAAATCTTGAAGATCAATGGGAAGGACTTTTTAATTTGTGTTTCAAATGCACTCATAAATAAGTTAGCCAAAAAAGGTGAAAGTGGATTGCCCATTGATAGTCCTGATTTCTGCTTGTAGTGTTTTCCATTAAAGCTAAAGAAGTTTTGTTCAATGCATATTTTTGTTAGAGAAATATATTCTTCTGCTTCTATTGCTTCCATATCAATTGTAGCTAGCCATTTTTTTAACACCGTCTGCAATTTTTCTGTTGGTATGCTTGGAAATAAAGATGTGACATCAAATGAAACCAGTCTGTCATTTTTGTCCAAATTTATATCTTTGATTTTTTCTACTAAATCTAAAGAGTTTCTTAAATTTGCACTTTCAAATTTTGGAAAACTATTAAATTTACTTAGTAACCATTTGGCCAAATTATATGTGGGGGCATTTATGCTACTAGTAATAGGTCTCATGCCTTTCCCTGTTTTATGAATTTTTGGCAGCCCATATACTCTTGGTAATGTTGGATTATCTACTTTAATTTTGTGCAATTCTTTTTTGTTGATTATTTTGCTCTCTTTTAGCGTTTTATTTGTGGTTTCAATGCAGTACTTTAATGGATTAGTTTCTACTTTTTGGTAATTACTGTCTTCTAACAAATCTTCCATCCTCTTTGTGTATTCTTCTTTTTCCAGAATTACTAGTTTATTTCCCTTGTCTGCTTTAGTATAAATAACCGGTTTCTTTTTAAGAGCTTTTATGATTTGGTTACTAAAATTCTTTTTCTTTTCATTTTTAATCTCTTCTACTATTTTGGAGCATTTGTTTTTTACTGTGTTTTTACTTTCTTCATTAAGTGTTTGTGTAGCAATTTGGATGTCAGCAATGTAATCTTCAATTTGGTTGGAATAATCTACACATGTCTTTAAACCTAGATTCAGCATATTCAGTTCTGTTTTTGTAAAATTTTGGTTTGATAGGTTTACCACATTGTTTAGATGATCTTTTAGGTTATGTTTGTCTTTTTGATTTATCTTTTTAAAAGTGCCTGCTTTCTGGCATAAATTTTTTAATTTATTCTTTAACTTTGCTGTTTTTGTCTTCATTTTTCTATTAAGATATGCTAATAAATTGTTTTCAAAATTTTCCCAAAATATACTTCCTAATTGTTTCGTGAGTTTTTGATGCAACAGGATCACGCTGGAAGACATTTCTCCAGAGGATAGCCGATCTATCAGAACGTGCCAATCTGTCGAAACATACAGAAGTCCTCTTTCTTATACAAAAGATTTAAGTTTATTCTAATGGTTTATTTTTAAATAAACAATTTTATTTTTTAAATATTGTAAAAGTGTTTTAATTTTAAATAAAGAAATTAGTAATGTACATTGCATTGAAACTGTTGTTCATTCAGATTTATTTGAGCATGCCAAGTGTGTTTACAATCAGCAAACTAAATCACAATAATCAAGATCTAGTTGCTTTGGCAAATGGATTTGTCACTTTTTGCCTCAAAAGGAAAATTTCTTGAATAAAATGTCAACTTTTAAATTTACTTAATTGACATTAACATAGATCATGTTGTAAGTAAACATGGTGGCAATATATTCATGACACAAGTAAATGAAAAATCATCTATTTCTAGCTTCTTTGCATATATTAAGGTTTCAGATGATACTATGTAAACATAACAAAGGAGTTCTTCGTTGCATATATAAATATGTATACAACTTAAAAAGAACTTTTGCATGTTTTAAATTTAGGCAACTCATAGAATATGCATAGAAAGCATATCTTGGAGAAAGGCTGATTCTTGAAAGAGCAAAAAACCTGAGATGCCGGCAACCATAAACGAAATGTATATACACCATTCCAAAGTTTTTCTGTATCATGACATCATTCTTTTACATAGAATATTTAAAAATTTAAGATTACTCTGATTCCTGCAAAATAATCTCATACCCTCAATCGATCAGCTGTCTTTTGTTATTTCCTCCCCTTACAACCAGTGTATATTGGTGGCTATCACATGAGAAGAAAGTAAGTAACTCTTGAAGTGTAAGATTTCCCTGCCACAGGCAGAATCAGATTTGAGACACTGCAACATTGGTCCTCTGTATTTTGTAAAAAATTGAAGCTTTTAAAAGTGAAGCAATACAAATATCATTTAATTGCAACAATTTGAGACAAACTTCCCTTTTTAATTTATGTATCCACCACGACAGGTGTGTGATGTGTCCATCACATCCTCAGCTAATCCTGGAGGATTCACCAATTAAACACAGATACGTTTGTCACAAATTCCTCAAAGGGTCTACTGTGGTAAGTACAAGATTGGCGATCCTGGAGTCCCAAACCAAATCTCTGGATTGGGTGGGTGCCTCTGTGTGGTGAGAAGGATTATGCCAAACGTCCAAACAACTTTGGTCCACTTTTGTGTTTGACCCATAAATATTTACCTCCCTGAACAAAAGTCTGATGGATACCTAGCACAGGAAAAAGGGTGAGGAAGTGAAGGGGGTGACTCGGGAATGAGTAAGTCCCAGGGAGTGGTCGTTGCATGAGCTGATGCACTCCTGAAGGCGATTGTGTCCCTCTGTCTTTAACATTGGTAGGTGAGACCCTGAGGTGAGCAAGGTTCAGGCCAGTACTCACGCCTAAGCCGGAGTAGCACCCATGATGTGAGCACGCCATCAGAGACATCTGCAAATAGTGAAGCACATTGTTGCTATGGCATAAAAGAAAAAGACTACAGAGACCCATGGAAAAGTAGTTGAGTCTTGTGGCCATCACTACTTGGTCATTAATAGAAAAGAGGAAGGCCATAAGTTTAAATCTGTAAACCAATTTAGTATCCAGGAGGTTTAGGTAATAGGTTGATGCTTTTAAATCTGTAAATCCATTTATTATCCAGGAGGTTTAGGTAATAGGTTGGTGCTCCTATATTATGCATATGATCTCATAATGGAACGCTCCTGGTCGAAGCTCTTTCAGCGAAACAGCCTGCAAGAATTATGACAGCCAATATGCCTCTGAGCTATCTGGTGCATTTTGAAACGCATATCACTCTGAACTCCTTCTGTGATGATGTAAACACTAGCAAATTGGACGGTATGCACAGTGAGAAGATTCAGGAAAACTTGGTGGAACAAGGTGTGATACATGTCCACCGAAAAGAACGAGGCAAATTGATGCGCACTCATATCATTTCCTACCTTTGACCTGGTAGATCTCCTGCAAAGGATTAAACCAGGGTGTAAAGCTACAGAAGTTATTCCTATGTACCCAGTCCATTAAGGTGCTACAAATGTCAGCAATTTGACCACACGAGTGATATTTGTAATGGAATTGCTACCTGTTGACTGTGGGGAAATTGTGAATGTTGATGCATGTACTTTACCTACATGTGTCAACCGCAGTCATGTCATCCAACTCAAGAGAATAGCCTCGCTTTATGGAGGAAAAGGCAGTCCAAGAGATTTGGGTAAGAGAGGTGTTCTCCGAAGCACAAAAGCTCTGGCATATTCATCAGCCTTCTGTCGCTAGGTCTGGTACTTATTAGCTCAGTTGCAGCTACGCCAGTACCTTAACGCAAAACCGTAACTCAAATTGGCGATATAAACAGGGCAGTCATTGCGGAAATAACTACATCAAGTTCACAGCTAAAGAACAGACACCGGCTGGTACAACATTAAGCATACTTAACAAGCCCAGTCCTAAGAAGAAGGTTTCACATAACTCGCCACCAAAAGCATCTACTTCAAGAATGACATGTGAAACAGTTATGTATACTGTATCACCAAGAAAATTTAATACAACATATAAAGGACCTGAATTCCTTAGGGACAGTAATAAGAGCAGTTAAAATACAGTAAGGCACCGTAAAGGTTTTCGACCATCTTTGAGATCATCTTTTGAGGAGTTATCGGGAGTGGACTCAGATCGGCAACTATCATCTTCGTGGGCCATAGTTTCCAATTGGTTCAAGGCTCTAGAGATGAAATTTTCAGTAGGAAAGAGTTTCTCCTCCACAGGGATATGCATCACAATTATCTTGCCCTCACTATCAGAATGGCAGTGCGAAAAAGGCAGGATAAACCTGCTAAAAAGAGTGTTAGCTCAACACCCAAGAAAAAGGGCAAATTAATTTGATCAAAATTGACATCAACTCATAGAATAAAGAATAGTCTTTATGCCTTTTGGCCTTTTATTTATTATTCATAGTTTTGCATTGTAGTTGTGTGCCCTTATATGCACATCATCACCACATCATTTGCCACAAACTGTTCTAATTTATTTATAATAATGACCACTTGACTGAAGGAAAGGTTTACTTCATATGAATTCATAATACCAGGTGGTTAAGTTATAATCGAATCCACGTGCGGCCTCTCTCTACTGTGCGAGACGGTCACAGCCACTGGGTAACTTACACTGGCAAAGGTGGGCTGGAATTCTTAACTTATAATAGATGCTGGAAATGTTAACTTTCTGCTCTCAAACAGGCAGCATATCCCATGTAAATATTCCTGCTCACTCCCGAAGCTCAGCAGAAAGAATTCTTTGATTTATTATGCAATGTTTTCTCTATGTTCCTATAGTGTATGACCATTGGAACGCCACACATATGTTGAAACTGAAACTCTATCACTACCTGTGCAAGCATTAAAGTCAAATATTCCGGCTAGCGTGTGAATTATTGTAAGCGGTTTTCCAATCCATAGAAAGGGGTTTCATTGACCCGCAGCTTTTGTTTTTACTGATGTATTTTGGTTTCATTTAACACTAGAAGAACCGGCAAGTATTGTCTACCGAGAAGGACAAACCCATTATTTTGACGGGTGCAGGTTTATTTGCCCTTTTTAAAATAGTAAACAAAAGGTCCCGAGTTCAAATCTCGGTCAGGGTGAGTTACCTGGATAAGGCTTTTTACGGGGGTTTCCCTCATCCTAAAAGACGAATGTCGGGTAACTCTAAACTCTATGTACCCTGAGCTCATTTGAGCGTCATTTCATCCATTCCATTCATTGTCTGATATGACTTAACGTTGGAGGAAGTAAAATAAGGGGAAAGGAAAAACAAATTTGAATGCATACCAGTTTATTTGATATTATTTATACTGTCTACCAGCATATAATTTTACTTTTGTCTGAAGAATTACATGGGAAAATGAACATTTTAAGGCTAAAGTTAATCCAAAACATATACGATAACCAAATGTGAAATGGACACATTCCCTTAGTAAACACATGAGTTTCAACATAAAATTTTGAATACCAGAGTATATAGTAGCAAAACACTTATAAACCTGATGTCGCTCATTCAAAGCCACCTGCTGCATCATAGCACCTAACACACGTGTATTCAGCGTTGCCTGAACATGGTCCACAAACATATTTGCTACACTTGTTACAGAAATCCTTGCTCCTATTCTTTTGTCTGCATCCGCCAACTTGGCAAGTCTTCCAAATATTGCTATGCTGAGGTACTGTGTTAGGAAGTGCATTTTGTACCCTTGTGGATTTATATGCTCAAGGCAACTCTTCTGCTAAGCTGTATATGAACTGATGTCTGCTTACTTTTTGTCGTGTTACTTCCTTAATAGCTGCCAAGGCCAACACATTGAAAACAGCATGCATAGGCTACCTTCTGTATCCATATTTCACTGTGTACAGTCAAGCCATTTGATCAACAAAGTGAACGCCGTACTTGGTGTTATTGTAGTACAGCACTGATTCTTGTAGTTTTTTAGAATGTTGTTTGTAGTAACTGTGTCAAGCATTGAACTCAAAAGGGGCACATTTTTGTTCTTTTTCCCCCGATAGCATGTCAGAGTTATGTCTCATGACTTATAAAGTATAGTTGTGTACAAAGGTGCTGCATCACATTTTGCTGATTGAGGGCTTTCCCTTCTACATCTCTTTATTGTACTCACAATGCTTGTACTTGTGCTCAAACTTTCTACAAAGCATTTGGTTGTGGAAAAATTGTCACGTGTAATATTTCTTCCTGCAAAAACAAAGGGCTGTAAAAGATGCATTAAAACATGCTCTGCAAGAGGAACACCTGTGGGGCACTGCTCGTCTTTGCCCAGGTAAGGAAAACCATTCACCAGTTACTTTGAATTTGCATAAACTGCAAGTCAAAACTTCATTCCAAATTTGTCCGTTTCATTGCTCATATATTGAATGGAAGAGCATCTAGCCTTGCAAGGAAACAGTTGCTCATCCACAGTGATATTTTCACCTGGAATGTAACATTGCAAGGAATTGGCAATAAAAGGATTCTAGCCAGGAGTAGCAGCTGCAAAGTGATCTGTCCTTAGTCTTTGAAACATGTGTCCTTGTCATCAAATCGCATAAACCATAAACCACAAAATTTCTGCAAATTTCTTTCTTCTCCTTGTATTCCTGAAAAATGGTAGTCCCCTGGTGCTCGACCATAACAACTTCAACGGAAAGTTGTTTGCTCCAACATCTCGTAAAATGAGCCACTTGTGCAATAAAGCTTTCTTACTCATCGAAAAAGGGTCTGCAGGGTGCGATAAGCCAATGAGGAAGGAAAACTAGTACGGATGTGGACAGATCCGAAGGCTATTGCTCACACTTCCATACCCCTCAAAATGATGGATGGTGGTCCTTCTAGTAGGAGTTGTTTGTACCAGTTTTTAGAAAGGTCCCAAATTCCTAATTCTTTGTGGAGAATGTTTGTCATAAGTATTTATTAAATGTTGTAGAACATGGGAAGTGTAGAAAAAAACATAAGCAAGAAATGAGCCTTCTAAAGTAGCGCATCCGTCTAAATGACAAGTGCGATCCTTCTGGTGTTAACTGGATGTTTGAATGCTCATAACAGTCGATGCTGGTCTTAGAAAAAAACCTGTGATACTTGACAAAATGCCTCATTATGGTCAGAAAATTGTAACTAGGAATTAGAAGAATAATAGGGCTATATTCTCTGATGAAACAACAAATGAAGAGCGATATCAGAGCTTAATTTTGAGGCCATTTTTCAGTTGCTTGACAGAAGAGAACTCATATGGACTGGTTCCAGCAAGATTCTTCAAGAGCACATACGGCTGCCGATTCAATAAATGTAGTAAGAGAGGTGCTTGGTGACAGAATAGTTAGTGTTTATTAGTTGTTTTGACTTAATGAGTTGTGACTTTCATGTATGGGGTTCTTTAAAAGACAAAGTCTATTATTCCAATCCTCATACACTACAGGAAATTAGGGAAAACATTGTGGAAGAAATCACAAGAGTACTTGATTCTGAGCTTCAGAGAATGGGCAAGAATATTTACACAATATATGCTACCAGTTTGAGAAGAGGTCAACATTTGCAGCATCTATTATAATGTCAGCATTCTAGTCCACCTCTGAAGTTCCTTGTTGACTACTCGCCATGTCACGCAGTAGAGAGAGGACACAGGTGAGTTAGATTATAATTTAACTACACTATATTTGCAAAAAGACTTTACTGCCATATGGTAGGTTTAAAATTCCATAATCCCTGCATGACAAAATGATCAAGTACTTTGTGTTGAAATCTTGGAAGATGTTGTTTAACATGTAGGTATTCATTAAAATTTTCATTTTAGAGCTATGGTGTTCATTCCTTGCAGCAGAACCTCTGATCTTTAACACCTATGACACACAGCACTGAAAAAGGGCATACTGTGGTACAAATGCAGAAAGTGCAACTTTACTGAAAAAGGAAATAGTTTAAGTATATAAGGTTTCTGCAATAATAAATACAGTGAAACCATATCAATCCAAACTCCTTTAAACTGGAAATTGCTTAATCTGGACAAGCATTCTTAAAAAAAACTGTGAATTGCTAACTTCAATTATAGAACTGCATTATCACAAACTGAAGGAAATTTCTTAGGCATACCAGGAATATATTAGCTGCAATGGTACATTACATATCCTCCCTGCACCCTCGCTATACTTGCGATAGGGCTTGCAACTCTTATCCTTCCAACACTCTTGCTGTACCTGCTACAGGGCTTACAGCTATTGTCAGAAAGGTTAGTTTAACATTTGTGTACATTTAAATTTAACAAAATTCGTGTTAACTCTAAGCTCTATGTACCCTGCACTCATTTGAACATCATTTCATTCATCGTTCGATATGACTTAACGTTGGAGGTTTTCCCTTATACTGAAAAATGAAAGTCTGGTAACTCTAAGCTCTATGTACCCTGGACTCATTTGAACATCATTTCACTCATCGTTCGATATGACTTAACGTTGCACACAGAAGCATTCAATATACATGAAGCCCGAAATGTGAATTTGTTAGTATAAATAACCAAAAATTCAAATTTTGACCAAAAGCAAGCAAAGTTTTGATCTATGTAAGTAACCAAATGATTACTTACCCTTGTTAGCTCAGTGTCTACTCTTATTATATAATGCCTGCACATTAGTTCCAGCATTCACATTTTTCATTTTATTTCCTATTGTCTTTTTTTTTTTTTTTGTTATTTATGTCCTCCAACGTTAAGTCATATCGGACGGTGAACGAAGTGGGTGAAATGATGCTCATATGAGTCCGGGGTCTATGAAGCTTAGAGTTACCCGACATTCGTCTTACAGGATAAGGGAAAACCCCGAAAGAAACCTTATCCAGGTAACTCATCCTGACCGAGATTCGAACTCGGGACCTCTTGAACGTGCATATTGTCATGTCTATGTTCTTCCCCTTAAAACAAGTTCTCCACATGCTAATTCGCACTTCATTTCTGAGAAAAAACCTTTGCAGTATATTACTTTGTACTTAGCATTTTGTTTAATAGAGACAGCTACTCACCCTCCTGCACCTCAAAAACTCGTTGCTAGTATATATCCCTTGCATTTGTTTACTTTAATTTCCTCTTCCTTAAGGACATGCTCCATGAAGATTATAACATGAGAAAATATGTATACCAGTAACATTGTTTTATAACACACCAATTTTGTTAGCAATATACTGTATGTTTTTCTGTAAAACTCTTAAATCATTAAATTGGAATTTATTGAATGAAAGCCCTTTTGGGGGCGAGACTCTCATATTTTCAGACTTTTTCACTACTTCTTGTGCTGTCGTGAAAAGAGCTCAAATTCAAGACCAGTTTTTAAACCTTTTGACTATTGCTATTCTCCTTGCACCTTAATAGAAAATGTAGGTAACGAATTCATTTAAAAAATTGTATGGTAAGTAAATCCACTGCTGAGGCTCACGCTTTTATATACAATTCAGATATTTATAGTTTTAAAAAAGCTATTTTCGGTACAATAGGGCAACGATTAACCAACTTAGTTACCCAGAGAGAGAAAGAGAAAGAGAGAGATGACAATTTTAAATAACCTATTTTTGTGAGCACCCTATGTCGTGCCGCAGATATAAAAATTTCGGTTATATGCAGAATTATGATTTGAAAGCAAGATGGCTTAAATGCTGAGAGTATGTAGCTCAGGGGTTGATAAAGGTCAAAATTGCAGGTAATAAAATGTAGGGCCCCCGGCGGGACTCGAACCCGCTGCATCTCTGGTATTTCGATTGCAATTGATCATTGCAACCATTGTGCTACGGAGGTCAGTTATTCATAACCAAGAAAATTTAATACAACATATAAAGGACCTGAATTCCTTAGGGACAGTAATAAGAGCAGTTAAAATACAGTAAGGCACCGTAAAGGTTTTCGACCATCTTTGAGATCATCTTTTGAGGAGTTATCGGGAGTGGACTCAGATCGGCAACTATCATCTTTGTCGGCCATAGTTTCCAATTGGTTCAAGGCTCTAGAGATGAAATTTTCAGTAGGAAAGAGTTTCTCCTCCACAGGGATATGCATCACAATTATCTTGCCCTCACTACCAGAATGGCAGTGCGAAAAAGGCAGGATAAACCTGCTAAAAAGAGTGTTAGCTCAACACTCAAGAAAAAGGGCAAATTAATTTGATCACCATTGACATCAACTCATAGAATAAAGAATAGTCTTTATGCCTTTTGGCCTTTTATTTATTATTCATAGTTTTGCATTGTAGTTGTGTGCACTTATATGCACATCATCACCACATGATTTGCCACAAACTGTTCTAATTTATTTATAATAATGACCACTTGACTGAAGGAAAGGTTTACTTCATATGAATACATAATACCAGGTGGTTAAGTTATAATCGAATCCACGTGCAGCCTCTCTCTACTGTGCGAGACGGTCACAGCCACTGGGTAACTTACAATGGCAAAGGTGGGCTGGAATTCTTAACTTATAATAGATGCTGGAAATGTTAACTTTCTGCTCTCAAACAGGCAGCATATCTCATGTAAATATTCTTGCTCACACACGAAGCTCAGCAGAAAGAATTCTTTGATTTATTATGCAATGTTTTCTCTATGTTCCTGTAGTGTATGACCATTGGAACGCCACACATATGTTGAAACTGAAACTCTATCACTACCTGTGCAAGCATTAAAGTCAAATATTCCGGCTAGCGTGTGAATTATTGTAAGCGGTTTTCCAATCCATAGAAAGGGGTTTCATTGACCCGCAGCTTTTGTTTTTACTGATGTATTTTGGTTTCATTTAACACTAGAAGAACCGGCAAGTATTGTCTACCGAGAAGGACAAACCCATTATTTTGACGGGTGCAGGTTTATTTGCCCTTTTTAAATTAGTAAACAAAAGGTCCCGAGTTCAAATCTCGGTCAGGGTGAGTTACCTGGATAAGGCTTTTTACGGGGGTTTCCCTCATCCTAAAAGACGAATGTCGGGTAACTCTAAACTCTATGTACCCTGAGCTCATTTGAGCATCATTTCATCCATTCCATTCATTGTCTGATATGACTTAACGTTGGAGGAAGTAAAATAAGGGGAAAGGAAAAACAAATTTGAATGCATACCAGTTTATTTGATATTATTTATACTGTCTACCAGCATATAATTTTACTTTTGTCTGAAGAATTACATGGGAAAATGAACATTTTAAGGCTAAAGTTAATCCAAAACATATACGATAACCAAATGTGAAATGGACACATTCCCTTAGTAAACACATGAGTTTCAACATAAAATTTTGAATACCAGAGTATATAGTAGCAAAACACTTATAAACCTGATGTCGCTCATTCAAAGCCACCTGCTGCATCATAGCACCTAACACACGTGTATTCAGCGTTGCCTGAACATGGTCCACAAACATATTTGCTACACTTGTTACAGAAATCCTTGCTCCTATTCTTCTGTCTGCATCCGCCAACTTGGTAAGTCTTCCAAATATTGCTATGCTGAGGTTCTGTGTTAGGAAGTGCATTTTGTGCCCTTGTGGATTTATATGCTCAAGGCAACTCTTCTGCTAAGCTGTATATGAACTGATGTCTGCTTACTTTTTGTCGTGTTACTTCCTTAATAGCTGCCAGGGCCAACACATTGAAAAAAGCATGCATAGGCTACCTTCTGTATCCATATTTCACTGTGTACAGTCAAGCCATTTGATCAACAAAGTGAACGCCGTACTTGGTGTTATTGTAGTACAGCACTGATTCTTGTAGTTTTTTAGAATGTTGTTTGTAGTAACTGTGTCAAGCATTGAACTCAAAAGGGGCACATTTTTGTTCTTTTTCCCCCGATAGCATGTCAGAGTTATGTCTCATGACTTATAAAGTATAGTTGTGTACAAAGGTGCTGCATCACATTTTGCTGATTGAGGGCTTTCCCTTCTACATCTCTTTATTGTGCCCACAATGCTTGTACTTGTGCTCAAACTTTCTACAAAGCATTTGGTTGTGGAAAAATTGTCACGTGTAATATTTCTTCCTGCAAAAACAAAGGGCTGTAAAAGATGCATTAAAACATGCTCTGCAAGAGGAACACCTGTGGGGCACTGCTCGTCTTTGCCCAGGTAAGGAAAACCATTCACCAGTTACTTTGAATTTGCATAAACTGCAAGTCAAAACTTCATTCCAAATTTGTCCGTTTCATTGCTCATATATTGAATGGAAGAGCATCTAGCCTTGCAAGGAAACAGTTGCTCATCCACAGTGATATTTTCACCTGGAATGTAACATTGCAAGGAATTGGCAATAAAAGGATTCTAGCCAGGAGTAGCAGCTGCAAAGTGATCTGTCCTTAGTCTTTGATAACGTGTGTCCTTGTCATCAAATCGCATAAACCATAAACCACAAAATTTCTGCAAATTTCTTTCTTCTCCTTGTATTCCTGAAAAATGGTAGTCCCCTGGTGCTCGACCATAACAACTTCAACGGAAAGTTGTTTGCTCCAACATCTCGTAAAATGAGCCACTTGTGCAATAAAGCTTTCTTACTCATCGAAAAAGGGTCTGCAGGGTGCGATAAGCCAATGAGGAAGGAAAACTAGTACGGATGTGGACAGATCCGAAGGCTATTGCTCACACTTCCATACCCCTCAAAATGATGGATGGTGGTCCTTCTAGTAGGAGTTGTTTGTACCAGTTTTTAGAAAGGTCCCAAATTCCTAATTCTTTGTGGAGAATGTTTGTCATAAGTATTTATTAAATGTTGTAGAACATGGGAAGTGTAGAAAAAAACATAAGCAAGAAATGAGCCTTCTAAAGTAGCGCATCCGTCTAAATGACAAGTGCGATCCTTCTGGTGTTAACTGGATGTTTGAATGCTCATAACAGTCGATGCTGGTCTTAGAAAAAAGCCTGTGATACTTGACAAAATGCCTCATTATGGTCAGAAAATTGTAACTAGGAATTAGAAGAATAATAGGGCTATATTCTCTGATGAAACAACAAATGAAGAGCGATATCAGAGCTTAATTTTGAGGCCATTTTTCAGTTGCTTGACAGAAGAGAACTCATATGGACTGGTTCCAGCAAGATTCTGCAAGAGCACATACGGCTGCCGATTCAATAAATGTAGTAAGAGAGGTGCTTGGTGACAGAATAGTTAGTGTTTATTAGTTGTTTTGACTTAATGAGTTGTGACATTCATGTATGGGGTTCTTTAAAAGACAAAGTCTATTATTCCAATCCTCATACACTACAGGAAATTAGGGAAAACATTGTGGAAGAAATCACAAGAGTACTTGATTCTGAGCTTCAGAGAATGGGCAAGAATATTTACACAATATATGCTACCAGTTTGAGAAGAGGTCAACATTTGCAGCATCTATTATAATGTCAGCATTCTAGTCCACCTCTGAAGTTCCTTGTTGACTACTCGCCATGTCACGCAGTAGAGAGAGGACACAGGTGAGTTAGATTATAATTTAACTACACTATATTTGCAAAAAGACTTTACTGCCATATGGTAGGTTTAAAATTCCATAATCCCTGCATGACAAAATGATCAAGTACTTTGTGTTGAAATCTTGGAAGATGTTGTTTAACATGTAGGTATTCATTAAAATTTTCATTTTAGAGCTATGGTGTTCATTCCTTGCAGCAGAACCTCTGATCTTTAACACCTATGACACACAGCACTGAAAAAGGGCATACTGTGGTACAAATGCAGAAAGTGCAACTTTGCTGAAAAAGGAAATAGTTTAAGTATATAAGGTTTCTGCAATAATAAATACAGTGAAACCATATCAATCCAAACTCCTTTAAACTGGAAATTGCTTAATCTGGACAAGCATTCTTAAAAAAAACTGTGAATTGCTAACTTCAATTATAGAACTGCATTATCACAAACTGAAGGAAATTTCTTAGGCATACCAGGAATATATTAGCTGCAATGGTACATTACATATCCTCCCTGCACCCTCGCTATACTTGCGATAGGGCTTGCAACTCTTATCCTTCCAACACTCTTGCTGTACCTGCTACAGGGCTTACAGCTATTGTCAGAAAGGTTAGTTTAACATTTGTGTACATTTAAATTTAACAAAATTCGTGTTAACTCTAAGCTCTATGTACCCTGCACTCATTTGAACATCATTTCATTCATCGTTCGATATGACTTAACGTTGGAGGTTTTCCCTTATACTGAAAAATGAAAGTCTGTTAACTCTAAGCTCTATGTACCCTGGACTCATTTGAACATCATTTCACTCATCGTTCGATATGACTTAACGTTGCACACAGAAGCATTCAATATACATGAAGCCCGAAATGTGAATTTGTTAGTATAAATAACCAAAAATTCAAATTTTGACCAAAAGCAACCAAAGTTTTGATCTATGTAAGTAACCAAATGATTACTTACCCTTGTTAGCTCAGTGTCTACTCTTATTATATAATGCCTGCACATTAGTTCCAACATTCACATTTTTCATTTTATTTCCTATTGTCTTTTTTTTTTGTTATTTATGTCCTCCAACGTTAAGTCATATCGGACGGTGAACGAAGTGGGTGAAATGATGCTCATATGAGTCCGGGGTCTATGAAGCTTAGAGTTATCCGACATTCGTCTTACAGGATAAGGGAAAACCCCGAAAGAAACCTTATCCAGGTAACTCATCCTGACCGAGATTCGAACTCGGGACCTCTTGAACGTGCATATTGTCATGTCTATGTTCTTCCCCTTAAAACAAGTTCTCCACATGCTAATTCGCACTTCATTTCTGAGAAAAAACCTTTGCAGTATATTACTTTGCACTTAGCATTTTGTTTAATAGAGACAGCTACTCACCCTCCTGCACCTCAAAAACTTGTTGCTAGTATATATCCCTTGCATTTGTTTACTTTAATTTCCTCTTCCTTAAGGACATGCTCCATGAAGATTATAACATGAGAAAATATGTATACCAGTAACATTGTTTTATAACGCACCAATTTTGTTAGCAATATACTGTATGTTTTTCTGTAAAACTCTTAAATCATTAAATTGGAATTTATTGAATGAAAGCCCTTTTGGGGGCGAGACTCTCATATTTTCAGACTTTTTCACTACTTCTTGTGCTGTCGTGAAAAGAGCTCAAATTCAAGACCAGTTTTTAAACCTTTTGACTATTGCTATTCTCCTTGCACCTTAATAGAAAATGTAGGTAACGAATTCATTTAAAAAATTGTATGGTAAGTAAATCCACTGCTGAGGCTCACGCTTTTATATACAATTCAGATATTTATAGTTTTAAAAACGCTATTTTCGGTACAATAGGGCAACGATTAACCAACTTAGTTACCCAGAGAGGGAAAGAGAAAGAGAGAGATGACAATTTTAAATAACCTATTTTTGTGAGCACCCTATGTCGTGCCGCAGATATAAAAATTTCGGTTATATGCAGAATTATGATTTGAAAGCAAGATGGCTTAAATGCTGAGAGTATGTAGCTCAGGGGTTAATGAAGGTCAAAATTACAGGTAATAAAATGTAGGGCCCCCGGCGGGACTCGAACCCGCTGCATACTTGGTACCGTTATTGCAATTGATCATTGCAAGCATTGTGCTACGGAGGCCAGTTATTCATAGCGTCCTTTTTAAGTAAATGAATGTGTATATTGGTTTATATCACTGATTTTCATCCAATAGTGTTGTTTTCTTACAATATAATTATAGACGGAGGAGCTAAAGCAACTTATTATAAATAGCTAGTATGAAAACTCCAAATATACTCAACAAAAAGTCTTAATTCTCTCGAAACCTACATGAAGTCTGATCTTTAATGCTATCTGATGGTAGCAGAAAGAAATAAAGGGTTTCCTGGTTCCTGTTGTAGATGGGGCGACAATCGTGTTTTTTTTATTTCCTGGATATACAAAGAGGTTGGTGTTCGAAGTTTAGAATGAGAAGTCGTATTTTCATTTTCTAATGTCTTAAACATGCAAGGAGGACAAAATATCAGGTTCCGGCCAACTCTCAAAGATGTATCGCTTAAAGCCTACATGCACTATGTGCATTGTAACTGTATGGAACCATTAATAAGAAAATTTGTACAAACGTGTATGTCAATTAACTTGAAGATTAAAGAATGGCATTTCAAGAATAGTGTGTTGGGAAGGTCGTTTGAATGAGTTGTCTTTGTTTATTGTGCAATTGCAATTTTGACATAGGATATTATTTACTGCAATTTAGTATCTAACTCACCTATCGCTTCTTAAAATTATTAGCTTAACCAGCAGGTATCAAATGCTTCTAATTGTTACACATTCTTTTGCAGGTACAAAGGGTGTACCGGAGGCCGAAGTGTGGGTCGCTTCATCCCGACGGCAAAATTCAACACATTCCATACTCTTTTCATCGCGTTGGAAGAAATAATAGAACGGTAACAGAACTTCAAAACTGTGAAGTATGGAAACGCCAAACCAGTAAGAAAGAATATCTCGGAAAAGTTGGTGCTATAGGTTTTTTGAAATCAACTGTGTTTTAAAATACCGAGGTTTTAATATTTTCTCGCTGTATCCTTTACAGAAAATTACGTTTTAAAATTATGTTCCGTTACATTCACGTGACATTTCCTACTTGTTCTTCTCAGCAGTATTCTTATGAAAGTAGATTATTCCAGTATTTCTTGTTAATCCCGATAACACTTTCATTTGCACTTATTTACACTATTCTTGTGCGACAGAGTAGATAGGTAAAGCGAGTCAGATTTTTAAAAAACGTGTGATCACATATGGCTCTAAAATTACAGGATTCTTCGGATAAAGAATAAAGAATACAGTGAAAATCTCATTTGAAAGAAGTAGGTATAAGTATTTAAAAATCAAAATCAACAACAAGGAATAACTCGGAGATAGTAAATCCCCCCTCAAAAAAAAATTAGCAAAATTGTGTACTTTAACGTGTTTACACATCAGATCTATCTCTCTCTCTCTCTCTCTCTCACGTACGCACGCACGCAAGTGCAATTGTTTTGTAAGTATTTTAAGTTGCATGCTCCATTGTAATACCTATTGTGACTAATCATACGACAGATAGGGAGGGGATCTAACGGCCCATCGACAGGTAGGTCATTTCATCATATGACAGATTTATTTCTTACAAATTTGAGTCATTAAAATATTATGCTAGATTAGAGTAATATGTATAAAGACATCATGCATTGGCTTTCAATGTAAGCCTAAAATGGTTTTAATCTCTATCCAGAAATAGAATTGGTAATGTCTGTGGACACTTTAAATTTTTATTATTTAAAAATGGTGATTTAATTGTATATTGTTTGCTCTATTTTTCTTGCCAGGGTTTGCAAGATGTACAATAAAAATATCAGCCTTTGGGCATCCAAGTTACAGATTCCTTTTAGGTTCAAGTGTGTAAAATAATGAATTGATAACATGGAAAGAAACATCTTTTTAGAAATTGAATTCACTGACATAGTAAATAATTATATGTTGTGTAACAAAGCATAATTCACACAGAAGCATTCAATATACAGGAAGCCCGAAATGTGAATTTGTTAGTATAAATAACCAAAAATTCAAATTTTGACCAAAAGTAACCAAAGTTTTGATCTATGTAAGTAACAAAATGATTACTTACCCTTGTTAGCTCAGTGTCTACTCTTATTAGTTAATGCCTGCACATTAGTTCCAGCATTCACATTTTTCATTTTATTTCCTATTGTCATGTCTATGTTCTTTCCCTTAACAAGTTCTACGCATGCCAATTCACACTTCATTTCTGAGAAAAAACCTTTGCAGTATATTACTTTGTACTTAGCATTTTGTTTAATAGAGACAACTACTCACCCTCCTGCACCTTAAAAACTTGTTGCTAGTATATATCCCTTGCATTTGTTTACTTTAATTTCCTCTTCCTTAAGGATATGCTCCCTGAAGATTATAACATGAGAAAATATGTATACCAGTAACATTGTTTTATAATGCACCCCTTTTGTTAGCAATATACTGTATGTTCTTCTGTAAAACTCTTAACACATTAGATAAGAATTTATTGAAAAAATGCTCTTTTGTGGGCGAGAATCTCATCTTTTCAGACTTTTTCATTTCTTCTTGTGCTGTGATGACAAGAGCTCAATTTCAAGACCAGTTTTTAAACCTTTTGACTATTGCTATTCTTCTTGCACCTCAATAGAAAATGTAGGTAACCAATTCATTTACAAAAAATTATATGGTAAGTAAATCCACTGACGAGGCTGACGCTTTTATATACAATTCAGATATTTATAGTTTTAAAAACGCTATTTTGGGCACAATAAGGCAACGATTAACCAACTTAGTTACCCAGAGAGAGAAAGAGAAAGAGAGAGAGATGACAGTTATAAATAACCTATTTTTGTGGGCACCCTATGTCGTGCTGCAGATATAAAAATTTCGGCTATATGCGGAATTATGATTTGAAAGCAAGATGGCTTAAATGCTGAGAGTATGTAGCTCAGGGGTTGATAAAGGTCAAAATTACAGGTAATAAAATGTAGGGCCCCCGGCGGGACTCGAACCCGCTGCACTTCTGCTGTTTGGATTACACTTGATCATTGCAACCATTGTGCTACGGAGGCCAGTTATTCATTGCGTCCTTTTTAAGTAAATGAATGTGTATATTGGTTTATATCACTGATTTTCATCCAATAGTGTTGTTTTCTTACAATATAATTATAGACGGAGGAGCTAAAGCAACTTATTATAAATAGCTAGTATGAAAACTCCAAATATACTCAACAAAAAGTCTTAATTCTCTCGAAACCTACATGAAGTCTGATCTTTAATGCTATCTGATGGTAGCAGAAAGAAATAAAGGGTTTCCTGGTTCCTGTTGTAGATGGGGCGACAATCGTGTTTTTTTTATTTCCTGGATATACAAAGAGGTTGGTGTTCGAAGTTTAGAATGAGAAGTCGTATTTTCATTTTCTAATGTCTTAAACATGCAAGGAGGACAAAATATCACGTTCCGGCCAACTCTCAAAGATGTATCGCTTAAAGCCTGCATGCGCTATGTGCATTGTAACTATATGGAACCATTAATAAGAAAATTTGTACAAACGTGTATGTCAATTAACTTGAAGATTAAAGAATGGCATTTCAAGAATAGTGTGTTGGGAAGGTCGTTTGAATGAGTTGTCTTTGTTTATTGTGCAATTGCAATTTTGACATAGGAAATTATTTACTGCAATTATGTATATAACTCACCTATCGCTTCTTAAAATTATTAGCTTAACCAGCAGGTATCAAATGCTTCTAATTGTTACACATTCTTTTGCAGGTACAAAGGGTGTACCGGAGGCCGAAGTGTGGGTCGCTTCATCCCGACGGCAAAATTCAACACATTCCATACTCTTTTCATCGCGTTGGAAGAAATAATAGAACGGTAACAGAACTTCAAAACTGTGAAGTATGGAAACGCCAAACCAGTAAGAAAGAATATCTTGGAAAAGTTGGTGCTATAGGTTTTTTGAAATCAACTGTGTTTTAAAATACCGAGGTTTTAATATTTTCTCGCTGTATCCTTTACATAAAATTATGTTTTAAAATTATGTTCCGTTACATTCACGTGACATTTCCTACTTGTTCTTCTCAGCAGTATTCTTATGAAAGTAGATTATTCCAGCATTTCTTGTTAATCCCGATAACACTTTCATTTGCACTTATTTACACTATTCTTGTGCGACAGAGTAGATAGGTAAAGCGAGTCAGATTTTTAAAAAACGTGTGTTCACATATGGCTCTAAAATTACAGGATTCTTCGGATAAAGAATAAAGAATACAGTGAAAATCTCATTTGAAAGAAGTAGGTATAAGTATCTAAAAATCAAAATCAACAACAAGGAATAACTCGGAGATAGTAAATCCCCCTCAAAAAAAATAGCAAAATTGTGTACTTTAACGTGTTTACACATCAGATCTATCTCTCTCTCTCTCTCACGTACGCTCGCACGCAAGTGCAATTGTTTTGTAAGTATTTTAAGTTGCATGCTCCATTGTAATACCTATTGTGACTAATCATACGACAGATAGGGAGGGGGTCTAACGGCCCATCGACAGGTAAGTCATTTCATCATATGACAGATTTATTTCTTACAAATTTGAGTCATTAAAATATTATGCTAGATTAGAGTAATATGTATAAAGATATCATGCATTGGCTTTCAATGTAAGCCTAAAATGGTTTTAATCTCTATCCAGAAATAGAATTGGTAATGTCTGTGGACACTTCAAATTCTTATTATTTAAAAATGGTGATTTAATTGTATATTGTTTGCTCTATTTTTCTTGCCAGGGTTTGCAAGATGTACAATAAAAATATCAGCCTTTGGGTATTCAAGTTACAGATTCTTTTTAGCTTCAAGTGTGTAACATAATGAATTTATAACATGGGAAGAAACAGCTTTTTAAAATTGAATTCACTGAAATAGTAAATAATTAAATGTTGTGTAACAAAGCATAATTCACACAGAAGCATTCACTATACATGAAGCCCGAAATGTGAATTTGTTAGTATAAATAAACAAAACTCCAACTTTTGACCAAAAGTAACCAACCTTTTGCTCTTCAACTTCCATATAACAAAATTTATGAACATACTTTAAATAAAAGTGCATTGATAAGATATTGATATTGAATCACTCACACTGTATTTTCACACTGTTTTTCACAGGACATGTTTCAAGAGCTGTTGCTTACATCTAGATTCACTTTTAACTTGTGCTTCGCTGTCTCTGATCTTCTTTCAATTTTTTATATTTTTGACGTCTACATGAATTTCAAAACAGTTCAACTTCGTGGATTATTTTAAGTAAGATTTATTTAGTTTCTTCATTGCTCACTACTTCTGATTGCAGTGGTATATAGTACTCCACATACACACTTTGTAAGTTTTGTAGTTCAATTTTAAGGTCTTTAAATCCAAATGTCCAATGTGCAGTGTCAGTGCTCTTTCTTTTTCTTATTGTCTTTATTCCCTCCTCTTCTTTTTGTTCCCTGTAAAAATAATGTTTGTCATTATTTTGTTTATTAAGCTAGATTATAAGCAATTATTCTGTTATTTTTAACTCGGGAGAAATATAATTTAGATTCAGATTTATTCATCAACAAAATTCGTACACAATATGGACTTTGTCAAAAGATGATAAGACAAACATTATCATATTTACAATATACAAAATAACAAAAGGTTCCACTGAGGTGAAACATAGATACCCAGCATTTGCCTTAATGATTGAGGGAACCTCGGAAAAAAACCACAGTCAGGTATACAATTTCATTTGAACATTTTAAATTGAGTAAATTTCTATATTCATTATATTTACAATTGAGGTTGTTCAAGTACTAAAATATATCTTGTCGTGAAGCTTCTTCTTGAGCCGAAGTGCATCTCCCAGATGAACAGGATCCATGAAACAAACAACTTCAGAGGGGCAGCATTTTCAAAAATTGACTATTACGGATTCTTATTTACCAATTTCTAATACAAATAAATAAGTGATTTAGTGCAAATGGTAATCAAAATTGGATATTCATAAATTCATGAACTGAATAAAACATATTTTAAGAGCAAGTTTTTAACTTTACTTTGAATGCTTTTATCTGTGAAACTTTGATGGTCTCTGGTATTTTATAAGTTAACACCTTTATAGGGAACTGAATTTAAACTTCTTGTTAATCTATTTTGTTGGAGAGGGATTGATGTTGCTATTCGTGTAGTGTGTAAATCTCCTGATAAACATAAATCGAACATTGGTTAATTATTCGTTGAATTATCAAACACAATTAAAAGTGACAAAAGACTTATTTACTCTACTTGTTGGCCCCGCAGTTTCTGGTGGTACAATTGGAAAAGGCCATTCTTTTTTGTTTAGTTATTGTTTTCCTGGAACTATCTATTTTGGCCTGAAAGCAGATCTAGAAGCTGATTTTCAATTAAAAGCTATGTCATTTACATGAGTAACAACGATGACACGTTTATCTCATTACATTGCAATATTATAAGAATTAATAAATATTTTAAGAATATTTTAATAATATTTTAGAATAATATAAGAAATATTATAAGAATAATGTCAATATTATAAGAATTATTAAATATTAATAGAATGATTTCATGTTTCAAAACCTCAGGTTTATGTCAATCCTGGGGCAATTTTTTCATTTTTGAGTTAAAATTTTATGAGGAAATGTGTGATAGGTAATACTAATTCTAAAAATAACCAAATTTTCGTTTAAAAGTTATTTGCGAGTAAAGTGTTACATGCTTAGTATTTGATTATCTGGATTGCATTGCGTGTAGCATACATGTTTGTAATTTGTTTTGTAAATCGTGAAATACAGTTTTCAGAAGGTTTGCTCTAACAGCTCTTATGATTAAGAGAATCTTAAAATATTACACACTAGTCATTTAAATGCAAAAATGATAATTGATGTAAAATACGTGATGTAAACAAACACATATTTCCAGGCAAATACGTTACAAGTTTAAATTTCAGTAATGTTTTGCTTGATATTTGTAAATTGCAACTATTGTGAAACAGGGCCTTGGTCGCTATGTAATCGCTAATGTTGCAAAAAAAAAAAAAATCATTCACAAGAGATTTTGTATTTAAAGATACTACATTTGTGTAGTAGATATTCGTCCATGTCTTAATATCGAAGACGACTTTGCTGGCTATTTCAGAAAGGGTAGAAATATTTCCATGTTATTCGTGATGCAAATACCTTTAATGTAAACGTAACCCATGGCTTAGGTAATAGCCCGCAAGCGAGGCAGAGCCTGCCAACCCGATTGCCCGCCTCACGCCCACATACGCAAGGCAGAGGTAGGCGATCATCCAATCGATACGAGGTGGAAATGTCAGCATCACTGCTTTCGCTTTCTTGACCAGGGTTCGCTACCTAACGTAGCTCCTCACTCACGATGCTGATTGGACACCGGTCCTATATCCTGTACTTAAAGTCCGCACCTCCAGGGGTGGGGTAGATCTCGGGCGGCATTCCGTGACAGGGAACCAAAGCATAACGTACTTGCCCACAATCGCAGAACATACATTTAATGTATAGTGTCATACAATAGTCATTTTTAGAAAATCAAATTCTGCGAAGGATGTTTATGTGAAGTGTAGTTTGGGATGGGAGGGTTTGCTTCAAAGTCTTTGTGTCTTGTGCCTCCTTGGAAGACACTGAATTTAAATACTAATTTTGGTTCTCAATTGACTTTTCGATTTTGCTCTCTGTCGCTCTCGCAACACATATGCGTTGGCCTTGGCGGCCCAATCGGTTAGGCGCTGGCCTACTCATCCCAAGGTCCCGAGTTCAAGTCTGGTTGGACTTAAGTTGTAATTGTGCTTAAAAGCTATAGCCCTATGTCAGTAGATTTAATGGTACGTAAAAGAACTCTTGCGGGACGAGATTCCGCCACACTGGTGGCGCTGATATATTGCTGACATTGACAGCGTCGTCTTACGCATATTTACACATACAGTTGGACCATTTCCTAAAATGCTTTATTCGTGGACCTTAAAACGTGTGTGAGATGTCATTATCTCATTTTGGGTGGAATTCAAAACTTGCTGTAGGTAGTAAATAAATAGGAGTAGGACAAAAATCCAATACTGTCACCCAGAGCTTCAAGATCTGCGCCTTTTCCCTCATACAATTACGCGTTTATTAAAAAGCGAATGCGACCAAAAGGACATTAACATGATATCCAATAATTGGTTTTCATACTACCCTGACCAGCTGTCATGTTCAATCTGGAGCAAGGGAATCATGGAACATTTCTGCTGCTAAATTACGTTCACACGCTCCACCATAGTCCGTCCACATAAATCAATATAGAGAGCCATCTATCTCATTGTGAGGTGCATATGCGGAAAATGAATAAATGTTTGCTTATTCATGCACCCTGATGATCTGCCCACATTGTTGTGCTCAATTTGCCAATTCCTATCGTCGCTCGCACCTCAGCGCACAATTCTCAACCAGATACTACGCCCCGTAAAATTTACTTAAAAGGCAAAACAGCATGTTCAATTTGTGTTTGCTAACGACCCAAATACTTCGGTAATGTTTCATTTTATGCAACGCAGGAAGATATGTCTTAGTTAGGAACAGTCAAAATTATTACAGCAAGATGATGCCGCAGCACACCCTGCTAAAATATCAATGGCTGCTGTGTGTCAGTATTTTTGGAATTAAATCATCTAGAAACATCATATGTTTTGTGTTCAAATTACTTTCTCTATAAAC
The DNA here is from genome assembly GCA_030765055.1 of Mantis religiosa. Classification (NCBI taxonomy): domain Eukaryota; kingdom Metazoa; phylum Arthropoda; class Insecta; order Mantodea; family Mantidae; genus Mantis; species Mantis religiosa. The sequence continues at coordinate 392,943,097 of CM060950.1, forward strand.
TCCCTTTTTTAAGAAAAAAAGGTTGTTCTAAATATTCTTATTTTACCATATACCTACAAGGAATTTGAAAATGATATAGCGTACCCAAGATTTTAAAGAGTTTAATAAAATCGCTGTTGCTGTTTTTGGTTCATAATTAACCTTTTTTTTCCGCATGTTATTAATTTTTAAATTTTGAATTTCGAAACTGTTTCCAGCCAAACTATTTCATATTTACAAATTAGTACACGACTATTTTAAACCTGTAATTCCTGAAGCTATCTTGAAAATTTCAAGCCAAGCTTTAAACTGTAATTTGAGTAGCATTTTGAAAAGGGAAAAACGCATAAAAGGGAAAATTCCATGAAAAAACTTCGATTTGTGTAAATAGTAAAAGACCAATTAAATATCTATGTGTACTCTTAAACCTTTAATATCATAAAAATTGGTGGGTCTGTCGGTCGGTCTGTCGGTCGGTCGGTCGTTCGGTCTGTCGGCTGGCTGGCTCGCTGTCTGGCCGGCTGGTTGGCCGGCTGGCTGGCCGGCTGGCTGGCTGGCCGTCTGGCCGGCTGGCACGCTGGATGGCTGGCCGGCTGGCTGGCTGGCTGGCTGGTTACCAACATGCCCCATATTGCAACCTTGGCCTTCAGGGTAACCTCGCCCCACCACTGATGTCTGCACCCATTTCTCAGGTGGGGGCACCCAGAGGGCGCTGTCCATTACCTCCAATGGTAGGGTGATAGTGAAGATGACGGTGAGACGAGAGGACCTACAGCTTATACCGTGGACTCAGAACCAATTTGGCATAGGGGACACTTCACATGTGCTAGACAGAGGTGAAGGCTTGGATAGGGCCGACCTAAAAACGCTAACCCCAGAGCCGGGAATCGAACTAGGGACTCCTAGCCCGGGAGCAAACGAAACCACTGCGCTACCCCGGCGCACTATATTAAAATATTTTTAGCATAAAAGTAAAAGTTGCACGTGTAGATAAAAATGTAAAGCAAAGAGGTAAACAAGATTCACATTTTTACAAAGTCTCACCACTGCATTGCCATAATCGCGATAAACCTTTATTACACATTTCTATAAGAAATTCAGAGCAGGCTAAAGTGACTCTCCTATTAAAAGTCATTCAGAATGAAAACCGGGCTATTCGCAGAAAAATTTATTTATACATCTTAAATAGTATTTTAGTAAAAATCCCTAGTTATTCATGGAAAAAGAGAAAGAAATAACTTAGTACTGGTGAAATTTGTTGACAATCAACAAGTTTCGATTTAACGAATTTTCCTCTTAGAAATCTTATGTTGTTCACACACGTACGGCCATTTTTCTAAAAATGTCCTTTTTTTTGTATTCAGGGGTCTCCAAAATATATTTCTGTAGTGTAATCTTGGTATCGAATTCTTGGGCCGATTAAAGTAGCTTATCTACTTACCATATACGTAGTAGAAAAAGGTAAAAGTAGAGTTTTGGTACGTTCGTCTTGGCAGATTAACAATATTTAAGAAATAGTACTCGTTCTCTTGAATACCATGTTTATTTGTAGTATATCGATTTTAATCGCATTTTGAATGTTTCGAAAATTTTAGCTTAAGTTTAGTACATTTCGGCTCCAAAATGCCGCGGTACACAAAACGTTTAAAGCGTTAAAATACTGCAATTCGCAAATGCAGTTTGCTCGTGAAGTGATTGAATTCGGTTAGTACCTCTGTGAAAGAAAGCTTATTGGACATGAGGTTTGTGTGCCAGGAGAGGATCTCTGGAATAATTGTACGACCCCCTGGCACGCCCTATTTCCAACAAAAGCCCATAAAATTACATGCGAGGTGCTCAATCCAATGTCCTACCGATTGGCATCGCTTTGAATGGGACCCCCTGGTGCAGTGAACCGGCACACACGTCCATTGTGCTATTCCCATGCGAGGATTGAACATATGACCCCTTGCGGTACAGCTGCTGTCATGTGCGATCTGCGATATCATTAGCTTGTTTGACTGTCACACAAGGTGGTCCGTTTGTTTCTCGGATGATAATAGTTTTTCTATTAGAGGCGCGCCCACCCTCCACACACACACACACACACACACACACACACACACACACACACACACACACACACACACACACACACGTGCGGGTCCCAAAAAAGAACTTGTGTTTATCCTTATTCTAGTGGTACTACGGGCAATACTACTAAGAGAATGTGTTACTGCGATTGACGCACAGCTACACCTTTGGATCCCTAAATAAAAAAAAAACACTTAAAAATATATTTTTTTTAAATCAGAGGAATACTGGAAGTAGATATTTAGGTTTAGTACCTTCCAACTACCCCATCAATGGGCATTTTTCGATTTTTTTTTTTTCATTTCTCAAATATGCTGATACCATTTAAATTAAAATCCACGTGTTTCACATGTCTTGGACAATAAAATGTATATCTTAAATTTTCTGGGATTTTTTTGTGAAACCTTGTTCATTCCTGTCAGAGGTCACTATGGTAGGACACCAGCACGCCATGCGAAGGGCCCTGGTTTGATTCCCATCTGGGTTGTGGAAACTTTTCTGTAACCCAGATTGTTGTTGCTTACCAGATTCTGTGTGTGTGTGTGTGTGTGAGAGAGAGAGAGAGAGAGAGAGAGAGAGAGAGAGAGAGAGAGAGAGAGAGAGAGAGAGAGAGAGAAAGAGAGAGAGATATCTGGTGCGTAAACACGTTAAAGTACACAATGTTGTCAAATGCTTTTTTTAAGGGGGGAATTAACTATCACGGAGTTATTCCTTGTTATTGATTTGGATTTTTAAATACTTATTCTTCTTTCAAATAGGATTCTCACTGAATTCTTTATTTTTTCTCCGAAGAATCCTGTAATTTTAGAGTCATATATGATCACACGTTTTTTAAAAATCTGACTCGCTTTACCTGTCTACTCTGTCGCACAAGAATAGTGTAAATAAGTGCAAATGAAAGTGTTATCGGGATTAACAAGAAATACTGGAATAATGAACTTTCATAAGAATACTGCTGAGAAGAACAAGTAGGAAATGTCACGTGAACGTAACGCGACATAATTTTTAAAAATAATTTTATGTAAAGGATACAGCGAGAAAACAGATTAAAACTTAAGTATTTTAAAACACAGTTGATTTCAAAGAAACTATAGCACCAACTTTTTCCGAGACATTCTTTGTTACTGGTTTGGCGTTTCCATACTTGTCATTTTTTGAAGTTCTCTTACCGTTCTGTTATTTCTTCCAACGCTATGAAAAGAGTATGGAATGTGTTGAATTTTGCCGTGGTGATGAAGCGACCCACACTTCATCCTCCGGTACACCCTTTGTACCTGCAACAGAATGTGTAACAGTTAGAAGCATTTGATACCTACTGGTTAGGCTAATAATTTTAAGAAGCGATAGGGGAGTTAGATACATAATTGCAGTAAATAATTTCCTATGTTAAAATAATGCATTATGTAAAGAGGATTAGTTAAATATTTCCTGGGAGAAGTCATTAACTTGGCAGTATAAGAGCTGATGGAAAGGGCAATCAAACAACTCTTTCTTGTTTGTATATTTGTCCTTCAATAAATCGTCACATTGTAAATTTAAAAGTTCCATTAGGTACGTGGCAGCTCCATTGTTGTCATCGAGTACGCTAGACTTATTGAACCCCTAGATTCTGTACGCACTGCCCCATTTATATAGGCAACTTGGTGCTATACGGTTCTTGCCTGACGTCACACGCACTGCAGGCCTCGCTCCCGACTAAAATACGTGATAACTCTCCAAGCTGTGTTCCTCTGTGCCATTTCCTTCCAAAAGTCGTCTTCATGTAGTTTATCTGATATCTCACGCAGTTTTCCCAGCCTTGTTGTCTTCCTTATCAATTTCTTCGTGAATAAGTAGTTCAACGTCAGTCAGTTTAAACATATTATTTCTGTTTGCAACATAATTTGAGCCCACAGTAAGTCTATTGGATTGTTCTAGCAATCGTAAGGGGGGAAGGTAGATCGCGTCTCACTGATCCAGCTGATACACTATTTTATGGAAGAGTAACTGAATAATGCTGCTTTGAACTCTCTAGAATAAATAGAGGCTACGAAGCATTTATAAACAAAGATATAATGTGACCAGACACGTTCTACCAGACTAGCAAGAAGTGTATCGTTTCCTCTCATCGAATTTAACAAACACCTTGGCTTATTCAAAATACATATTTCTTTTACCACGTCATGTCAAATGTTTACGTTTCAGTTCTGAGTAATTTCAAATGTACGTTCACGCATAGATCCAACCAATAATGATGCTCATTGTAGTGCTTACGTCAACATGCATTGTTATAATACACTGGTATCTACTTTATTTATTTGTATTAGGAAAACTATTTGACCTAAAAATATGGGGGTTTTACTGTTATCTTAAATACATCACTCTCTCCCCGGGCCCAAATGACCTTGTTGTCGACGGGCCCTTAAACAGCACACACTCACTCACTCACTCACTCACTCACTCTCTCCCTCCTCATGGATCAGTTTTTACAAAATCTGAACTTTTGTCTTAGCGCGAATATTATTTATTAGCGATTGATTAGGTTGCTCGTCACAGACCACATAGGGGAAATGCAATACGACAACACCGCAGGACTCCGATTGGTTGCTTACCTAGTAGCGCTCAATGACAAACGCCTTCCCATTTGAAACACATAATACTCCTCAGGTCAGTTATTGCTAGTTCTGTGCGGAAAGAAAAGTGTGCTTGAGCGTTCATTTGCCTTGTGAGTTGTCAGCCTACCCTGTTAAATCACTATTAAAATACGACGTTACGGAAGCAAGACTTAGTGGCAGTAGCATTAGAGGTGGATCGAGGATTCATGGTCCAAAACAAAGATCAGCTTACGTTCGGCGAGTTACATTGCACAGCCAAGCTAGAGAATTTGTCTATTCTCTTGAGGGATTCCTTGAACAGGAAGAGGATGGCTTATTTCTTGACACTGTACCACTTATTCCTTTCAACGAAGTAAGCATTAGGTCTGCGTGTACCCTTAAAAGAAGTAAGGCAACTGTTATCTGGAATCTCTAAAGAGAAGGAACTACAGCCAGGTCCATCAGGCACGTATTTAGAAATCAATTTCCGGGTGGGGGGGGGGAGGTCCAAAAATATACGTTGAATTATTTGCTTTTAATAAATAATTAATCAGGGATGTGTTTTTATCATGTTAGAAAAAAATAAAAGCACATGTAATATATTATATTCACATGACTTCTCCACGCCAGCTTCTTCAAATTATTCTTAGAAAAGTTTGTTTTTGTCCTGTTTCTTTGGATAAAGTATGTAGAAAGGCCTTGCACATTGCACATTTTTTGTTCTTACACCTGGGATAAAGTGATATAAGCCGTAATCAGATATTTAAAATGCGAACCACTGATTGATGCACTTAAAGTATTAGTTCTCCTTGAATGAAAAAGGAAATAAGAACTTAGAAGTTGGAAGTTAAAAATTACATACCTTTAAGTATTTCCACGACCAAAAAAGTCCATCGCCCTCCACCGCTTTTAAACCTGCGACAGCGGGAGTTTGGAAGCTAGTAAACCATGGAGGATTATTTATTATTTTCTCTACCACGAAGTTAGGTATTTGATATCGAGATTTAAGTACAAATACACGTTTTGAGACTCGCTGAATAAAAAAAAAAAACACTTTTAAAGTCCGATTTTTAAAAGAAGATACATGAAAGCTGTCAAACAAGGGACGCGAAGGATAAGAGGGGAACAAAATACATTATTATGGAAGTAAGACGTAGTGGCAGTACGATTGGAGGTGGACCGAGGATTCATGGCCCAAGACAAAGATAGCTTACGTCGGGGTGTTACACTGCATAGTCAAGCTAAAGAATTTGTCTGTTCTCAAGGGAATTCTTTGAACAAGAAGGCGAAAGTTTGTTCCTTATCAATATACCAATCATGCCTTTCAAGCAGAAGCGACAGCCCCATGTCAGTAGATATGGTTGCATGTTAACGAATTCCTGTGGGTCAAAATTCCGGCACGTCGGCGGTGTTGATATCAACATAGCAACTGACAGTCGGTAATAATAGTATATTGGGATACTATTATGTGGTAAGCACTTTATACGGAATGAGGAAAGGTTTGAAAAAAAACGAGGCGCTTGCGCCGAGAGTCCGTTATGTGCTTACCACATGTGTATTGCATACTATTTTTGCACTACCTATGTGTATTTATATCAATCTGAATTTTAGTAGTTAAAATATTACCTAAAATAACAGTAAATATAATTGAAGATAAATGTTAGATTTTAGAACGTGCATGGCCTATATGTATTTCTATGGAGAAATTACTTACCGCACTGGTGCGGGAATGTCAACTTATGATGCCCAGCAACAATAACGGTAAGTATAGAATATTAGTTACAACGTGAAAAAATTATTTAAAAGAACTCAACGCATGTGTAGACGTTACAACGCAGTGAATGTGTGAACAACTTATTTTTGTTCTCAAAGGCCTATTTTTTTGTTTCTTGTCAACATCTTTCTCTTCTGATTCAGTAGTTATTTCTGATCTCAAGTAGTTAAATGCTGCCGCTTGTTGTATAGTTTCTCATTTATTATAATCTTACTTCTAAGATGTTCCTTTCCTTCAAATGCTAAAATGATTGTTTTATTTGCTAATGCTATAGATGCATCAAAATTTTTAATCGATTAGTCTATCGATTAATCGAGATATTATCTGTTCGAAAATTATGTGTAAGGATTATATGAAGTACTTTAATACTCTGTATATTTAATTGTTTATGAAATTTTTAAATATTTAGATTCAAAATTTGTGTTTGCATCAAGTGCACTTGCTTTTGTTAGGGAAGGAATTGTTTATATTAATATTAGTAAGTTTAATTTTAATTAGTTTTGTAATATATATTGAATTAGATCTACAATATTTTTGTAAGTAGTTATTTAGTAACGTATTGCCTATGTCAGTATCTACTAAGATTTGTGATACTGACATGCAAATAATAGTTTACATGAAGACTCACCTAGTCACTGCTGTTTCATCCATAATTTTAAACGTGTAAGTGCATTCACATGCTTTGAACTAACTGCTGCTCTTCGTTTGGTGACAATAGTTCCTGCATCACTACACCCACGTTTACAGGAACAGATGTAGCTGGTACACAAAGTAATTTCTTCGCTATAGATGAAAGAATGGGCAACTGAATAGAATTTCTTCCATCACTGAAGAGGATTTGCGAAGTCGTCATCCAGTTCACCCAGACTTGTATATGTGTCAATTTCTGTAGCAAGTGTTATTAACGGGGTGGTTTCCTCGACATCGTCGTTGTAATTAAAAATCAGGTTTCTCTTCTTCAAATTTATTTCTGTCAGTTTTCGCGCTTATCACAGATTTTTCTGTAAGCAATTCCATACTAATTTTCTTGTGCCTCTTGGAAGACATTTCCACGATTTGAATCTTGGATTGAGAGCTGTAACGTCTTCGTACATTTCTAATTTAGGCCAATTATTAATTCTTTCTGTTAAATCTTCCACAAGAGTAGTTTTGAACGTTTTATTTTTGTAATGTACGTCCTCCAACGTTAATTCATATCGGAGGGTGAATGAATTGGGTGAAATGATGCTCAAATGAGCCTAGGCTCCACGGAGCTTAGAATTACCCACATTCGTCTTGAAGGATAAGGGAAAACTCCGGAAAAACCCGTATCCAGGTAACTCATCCTGAACGAGACTCGAACTCGGGATCTCATGAACGCGAGGCAGACACGCTACCATCTACGCTACCGAGGCGGGCAGTTTTTAACGTGATCAAATACAGAGGGTCTGAATCAGCGACTTTGAGACTTAACCTTAGATAAGTTTTTGCAGATAGCACAACACTTGCTGTGACGTATTTACTTCCCTCAAGAAAATCACAAATTATATCCTGGCAAGGTTTCAGACATTCAAACTTTCTTTGTGTCATTTCCCATTCAATTTCAGTTAATGGAATAATATTTGAATGTTGGGTATCTAATATATTAATAACTGCTGTCTTAGCGTTGAGGAGACTTTAAAACATAATACAAGTACTGTTCCATCGGGTTACTACGTCTTGCTTTAATTTTATCTGTGGAATATTAAGATCGTTCAACTTTTTAGACAGTTTTTTCTAGGTACGGACTGTGTTTAAACTGGCCCACTACTTTTCTGCATTTACTAAGGAGCATATCTATAGAAATACTTTTAATCCCCTTATTGAGACTGAATTGTAAAGTATGAGCAGAGCACCTAACATTGTAATATTTTGATTTCTCAATACCATGTACAATATTCCTAACATTGTCAGTACAAATTGCGATGACTGAATCTTGCGTTCCAGTCATTTATAACCTGTTCGAGCTCATTAGTGCAAGTGATTGCGCTGTGCTTTTCAGTTGCGTTTTTCACTTGCAACTCCTATGTAACTTTGATTCGCTAATGAAGTCCAGAAATCCCCTGTTAAGCTAACATATCCCGCATACTTTAAGGTGTTCAATAGCTTAGATCTTTAAATATCGTAGAACTTGAAAATTCGTCTACTTACAACATCTTTTGATTTAAGATTATACGAACTGTTTCCAACGGCTTCTCTTAAAACTTCTTTCAGCCCTTCATCCCAAACAATGATAGGTTGGGTATTCTTTTATATCTATTTTACGATTTTATTTGTTAATTCAGCTTCCTTGCTGGAAGAAATCGGTTTAGCTATGAAATTATTTAGATTGGACTACGATGCCTAAGGAACAGTTGTAGATGATTCGTAGCACTTTGAAATGGATGGGTGTGTTTCAAATCATATTTAAAACTACTAGCACTACAACTATAACCAAATGATTTTCCCACAAATTTTACAAAATATTTTTTTTTTCTGCCAGACGCTTGGGGTTTAAATTTAATGTAGTCTATGGCATATAGTATATAATAAAATAGAAATTTAAAGTACATTTTCAGAATCTTTAATACTGTGACTTTGTGGGTTCGTGAAATGAAAAGTCCAATTGCACCACTCAAAAATGTTCTTTATTTCCACCGACTTACAGTTAAACTCTTGCCAATTACACAGAATTACGTAATGCACACAATTACGATTCACCAGTTCGTCCGTTACAATTTCACTTGCACTCGTAATTACGTACAATCCTCCGATGCACTCACACAGTCTTCTCGTCGTACTAGCACTGTATTCTTACGCCAAGAACTGACTGACTCCTCTTGCCCGTCGTGTTGCTTATATAGGGTCAGCGGGCCGATCTGGAAGGTTCTAGATTAGATGAAATATTTCGTAAGTTCGAGAACACAGGTGGAACAGAAAGAGACGGCGCAGTGATGTTTTTTTCCCCAGCCATACCTTGTTACCGCTATGACAAACGAGGGGGGCGTGGCTAACGCCGACCGTCTCCTGCTTGCCCACTCTATAGGGTGTTCCGACGTTCGGGTGACACTGCTCCCTCCTCAAAGCTAGTCGTCCCGAACAGCACCATCGTAGCGTGCCAGGCGATCCAGATGTACCACCAACATCTTCCCTCGAGGAACCTTCTGGATGCGGTAGACCACGTTGTTAATCCTCTTCACCACCCGGTACGGTCCTTGCCATGACTGCTGGAGCTTCGGGCAGCGTCCCTTAGTCCGGGTAGGGCGGTACAACCAGAACAGGTCACCTTGCTGGAACCCTTGGCTGTTGGCTTGCCTGTCATACCTGGTCTTCATGCGGTCGCTCGCCTTTTGGATGTTCTGGCGAGCCATCTCGTGCATGTCGTGGAGATGGTCCACCAAGTTCTCCACATACTCGGTCGCTGGCTGTCTCGCTTCCAGAGGGCTTCCAAAAGCCAGGTCATAAGGAAGGCGTAACTCTCGGCCGAACATTAAGATGGCTGGCATCATCCCAGTTGTGTCGTGTGTAGACGAGCGGTAGGCAAGCAAGAACAGTGGCACCTTGACGTCCCAGTCTCGCTGATGGCTGGCCACGACCTACCTCAGGTGTTCCTCTAAGGTCCTGATGTATCTTTCGACCATGACATCCGACAGGGGATGTAGAGGCGTAGTGCGAGTCTTGTTCACCCCAAGCCTTTGTAGTGCCTCCTTCATTAGGTTGGACTCAAAGTTGGTACCCTGGTCACTGTGTAGCTCTAACGGCACCCCAAATCGCCAGAACACTTGCTCCACGAGGCAGTCTGTGATTGTCTTTGCCTCTTGGTTTGGGATGGCGTACACCTCCAGCCACTTGGTGAAGTAGTCCACGACCACCATTAGGTACTTGTTGCCTCGGTCGGAAACTGGGAACGGTCCAGCAATGTCAACGGCGATCCGTTCGAATGGCGCTCCGACGTTGTACTGCTGTATGCGACCCCGGCTTCTAGTCTGGGGGCCACGACTCGCCGCGCACAAGTGACACTGACGGCACAATCTCTCAGCATCTGCTCGGAGTCGCAGCCAGTAGTAGCGCTGCCGTAGTTTGTCAATAGTTTGGTTCGCTCCCATGTGTCCTCCCGAAGTACCGACGTGCACTTCCTCCAAGACCTCCAGGACCTTACTCCGGGGAAGTACCAACTGTTCTCTCTGTGTCTTCCCATCGGGTGATTCCCACACCCGGAACAGCACGCCCTCTCTGGTCTTCAACGAGTCCCATTGGGCCCAGTACGAATTGTAGGTGGCGCTCCTCGGTGCGATGTCCTCCCAGGTTGGTCTCGTCACTGCCTCCACTTCCCTCAAGAGTGGCCCCAAGTCTGCGTCTGCCAGCTGCTCCTTCCTCAGGCCTGCGCTATCCCAGCCATCCGCAGGCACTGCCGTGACCACTCGGACTGCTGCGGCACGCTCCTTCTCCTCCACTCTTGTGCACTGGCCGCACTCTTCTGGACAAGGTGCTCGGGACATGGCGTCAGCGTTACCGTGGCTCTTCCCTCTACGATGTTCCGAGGTGAAGTCGTACTCCTGCAGCTTCTGGACCCAACGTGCCGTCTGGCCTTCTGGTCGCGCCGTCACCATCACCTCGCTCCTCGCGGGGACAACCACGTCTTCGTTCAAGACGACCCTGCAGATTCCAAGGCGCTCTTCGGGTTGACGGAGTATAAGCTCTTCTCTGTTGAGCCGCAGGACCTTCCTGCCGACGTCGACCGTCGCCTCGTGGCTCCTGAGGGCATCCAGTCCCAGAATAACCTCCTCAGCCACATTCGCGACCAACACCCACAGACGCACGGCACTCCGTCCCAAGGTCAGATCCAGCAGGGCCTCCTTCTCCACAGGCAAGGTGTCGCCCGATTCCATGACAAGCTCGTATGATTGGCTCGGCTTCCTCGTCGGCAAACCCTGCGCCACGTCAGGTCTGATGATGGTCACGGCTGCCCCAGTGTCCACCAGCACGCGGCACGGCTTCCCTCTCACCGAACCTTCCGCGATGAGGCTGTCATCCATACGCCGGCTGACGGCGCGCAGTGTACTGTAGGGGATGGTGGCAATGGCGCCGACGTGCCCCTCTCCACGCCGGGCGTTACTCGTTCTTCCGGCTGCTCTTCCTGGTGTGGGCACTCTCTCTGCAGGTGTCCGGGCTGTCCACACCCCCAACACAGGCCATGAGGTGTTCGCCGGCGTCCCTCGGCTCTTCTTCTGTCTCCGGCGTTGCGGACACTCCTCGTTCTCGACGTCGGGATAGATGTTACCTTGGCCGCCTCATCCTTAATACCGCTGTCAGCGAATCGTGGATGGTTTTATAATCGCCGAGCATTAGGCGCTGACGAATCTCCGTGTCCCGTACCCCGTCGACAAAGTTGTAGGCGGCTTCCCGGGATACGAACTCCAGTGGCAGGTCAACCAAGGCCTTGCTAGCCAGCTGCTCAATCGCTATGGCGAATTCCTGCAGCGCCTCCCCCGACTGCTGTTACCTTGCCTTTAGCTGGCTGCGGTATGCTGCGGCTAAGCGGTGGTTCCCAAAACGATTCTCCAGGGCCTCTCAGATGTCCTTGGGCGCCGCCGTTGTCTGCACTGCGTTTAGGACTTTCGCGGCACGTCCCTGGAAGCTGGCTGTTAACTTTATGGCCTCCTCCTCCGGTGACCATCTGTTGTGCTTGGCCACTGTGTCGAACTGGCGGCGGTAGACTTCAAATGTTGACGCGCCGTCATATTTCGGAGGTTTGACGCGCGCTGATGTTGTGTCGCGTCCCGGTGCGTCGGCCTTCAAATCCTTCGGTCTCCTGCCGACGACGTCCTCCACCATGGCGTTCAGGGACTTGACGCTGCTGTCGGCCTTTCCCTCCAGGTTGTTTACGCGGTTCGCGAGGTGTTCGACGTCTTCAACCATGGCGTTCAGGGACTTGGCGTTATTGTCGGCCTGTTCCTCTAGGTCATTGAATCGGTTCGCCAGGTCCTCGACGCTCTCCTCCACTTGGCCCATCCGCTTGCCCAGCTCCGTCACGTTATCCCTCACGCCGGCCAACTGTCCTTCAAATTTGACGGCGAGAGCCTCGTTCGCCACCTTCATTTCCGTGGTCAGTTCGGCCATCTTTGCGGTCATTTTCGTGACCAAGTTGTTGTTTGCCGTTTCTGTGTTCGCTGTTAATTCGGCCTTCATTTCTTACATCTTCTCGGTGATGTTGTCGTTGGACGTCTTCATTTGTTCTAACTCCGCGGCCAGGTTGTTATTTACCGCTTCTGTTTTTGATGTTACTTCGGCCTTCATTTCCATCATCTTCTCCAAAAATTTTTCCAATGCCGGGTCCATGGTTGTAATGTTCGGTGAAGTTATCATACCACTCCTGACACCAGTGTGACTTTGTGGGTTCGTGAAATGAAAAGTCCAATTGCACCACTCAAAAATGTTCTTTATTTCCACCAACTTACAGTAAACTCTGGCCAATTACACAGAATTACGTAATGCACACAATTACGATTCACCAGTTCGTCCGTTACAATTTCACTTGCACTCGTAATTACGTACAATCCTCCGATGCACTCACACAGTCTTCTCGTCGTACACTAGCATTGTATTCTTACGCCAAGAACTGACTGACTCCTCTTGCCCGTCGTGTTGCTTATATAGGGTCAGCGGGCCGATCTGGAAGGTTCTAGATTAGATGAAATATCCCGTAAGTTCGAGAACACAGGTGGAACAGAAAGAGACGGCGCAGTGATGTTTTTTCCCCTGCCACCCCTTGTTACCGCTATAAGACAAACGAGGGGGGCGTGGCTAACGCCAACCCTCTCCTGCTTGCCCGGTCCTTAGGGTGTTCCGAAGTTCGAGTGACAATACGTTTTAAGGTATAGGCATGGTGACATTATTTTATAAATATTTGAAGTTGCATGCCCCATTCTAATACCTATTGTGACTAATCATACGACAGAGGGGGAGGGGTCTAATGGCCCATCGGCAGATAAGTCATTTCATCATATGACAGATTTATTTCTTACAAATTTGAGTCATTAAAATGTTATGCTAGATTAGAGTAATGTGTATAAAATTATCATCCATTGACTATCAATGTAAGCCAAGAAATGATTTTAATCTGTATCCTGATTTAGAATCGGTAATGTCTATGCACATTTTTAATTTTTATTATTTAAAAATGGTGATTTAATTGTATCTTGTTTGCTCTATTTTTCTTGCCAAGGTTTGCAACATGTACAATAACAAGATTAGCCTTTGGGCATCCAAGTTACAGATTCCTTTTAGGTTCAAGTGTGTAAAATAATGAATTTATAACATGGAAAGAAACATCTTTTTAGAAATTGAATTCACTGACATAGTAAATAATTATATGTTGTGTAACAAAGCATAATTCACACAGAAGCATTCAATATACAGGAAGGCCGAAATGTGAATTTGTTAGTATAAATAACCAAAAATTCAAATTTTGACCAAAAGTAACCAAAGTTTTGATCTATGTATGTAACAAAATGATTACTTACCCTTGTTAGCTCAGTGTCTACTCTTATTAGATAATGCCTGCACATTAGTTCCAGCATTCACATTTTTCATTTTATTTCCTATTGTCATGTCTATGTTCTTTCCCTTAACAAGTTCTACGCATGCCAATTCACACTTCATTTCTGAGAAAAAACCTTTGCAGTATATTACTTTGTACTTAGCATTTTGTTTAATAGAAACAGCTACTCACCCTCCTGCACTTCAAAAACTTGTTGCTAGTATATATCCCTTGCATTTGTTTACTTTAATTTCCTCTTCCTTAAGGATATGCTCCCTGAAGATTATAACAAGGGAAAATATGTATACCATAACATTGTTTTATAATGCACCCCTTTTGTTAGCAATATACTGTATGTTTTTCTGTAAAACTCTTAACACATTAAATAAGAATTTGGTGAAAGAATGCTCTTTTGTGGGCGAGAATCTCATCTTTTCAGACTTTTTCATTTCTTCTTGTGCTGTGATGACAAGAGCTCAATTTCAAGACCAGTTTTTATACCTTTTGACTATTGCTATTCTCCTTGCACCTCAATAGAAAATGTAGGAAACCAATTCATTTACAAAAAATTGTATGGTAAGTAAATCCATTGACGAGAATGACGCTTTTATATACAATTCAGATATTTATAGTTTTAAAAACGCTATTTTGGGCACAATAAGGCAACGATTAACCAACTTGGTTACCCAGAGAGAGAAAGAAAAAGAGAGAGAGATGACAGTTATAAATAACCTATTTTTGTGAGCACCCTATGTCGTGCCGCAGATATAAAGATATCGGTTATATGCGGAATTATGATTTGAAAGCAAGATGGCTTAAATGCTGAGAGTATGTAGCTCAGGGGCTTATAAAGGTCAAAATTATAGGTAATAAAATGTAGGGCCCCCGGCGGGACTCGAACCCGCTGCAACCCTTACGTCTCTAAATGCAATTGATCATTGCATCCATTGTGCTACGGAGGCCAGTTATTCATAGCGTCCTTTTCAGGTAAATGAATGTGTATATTGGTTTATATCACTGATTTTCATCCAATAGTGTTGTTTTTTTTACAATATAATTATAGACGGAGGAGCTGAAGCAACTTATTATAAATAGCTAGTATGAAAACTCCAAATATACTCAACAAAGTCTTAATTCTCTCGAAACCTACATGAAGTCTGATCTTTAATGCTATCTGGTGGTAGCAGAAAGAAATAAAGGGTTTCCTGGTTCATGTTGTAGATGGGGCGACAATCGCGTTTTTTTTCCCCCTTTCCTGGATATACGAAGAGATTGGTATTCGAAGTTTAGAATGAGAAGTCGGATTTTCATTTTCTAATGTCTTAAACATGCAAGGAGGACAAAATATCACGTTCCGGCCAACTCTCAAAGATGTATCGCTTAAAGCCTACATGCACTATGTGCATTGTAACTATATGGAACCATTAATAAGAAAATTTGTACAAACGTGTATGTCAATTAACTTGAAGACTAAAGAATGGCATTTCAAGAATAGTGTGTTGGGAAGGTCGTTTGAATGAGTTGTCTTTGTTTATTGTGCAATTGCAATTTTGACATAGGAAATTATTTACTGCAATTATGTATATAACTCACCTATCGCTTCTTAAAATTATTAGCTTAACCAGTAGGTATCAAATGCTTCTAATTGTTACACATTCTTTTGCAGGTACAAAGGTTGTACCGGAGGCCGAAGTGTGCGTCGCTTCATCCCGACGGCAAAATTCAACACATTCCATACTCTTTTCATCGCGTTGGAAGAAATAATAGAACGGTAACAGAACTTCAAAACTGTGAAGTATGGAAACGCCAAACCAGTAAGAAAGAATATCTCGGAAAAGTTGGTGCTATAGGTTTTTTGAAATCAACTGTGTTTTAAAATACCGAGGTTTTAATATTTTCTCGCTGTATCCTTTACAGAAAATTATGTTTTAAAATTATGTTCCGTTACATTCACGTGACATTTCCTACTTGTTCTTCTCAGCAGTATTCTTATGAAAGTAGATTATTCCAGTATTTCTTGTTAATCCCGATAACACTTTCATTTGCACTTATTTACACTATTCTTGTGCGACAGAGTAGATAGGTAAAGCGAGTCAGATTTTTAAAAAACGTGTGATCACATATGGCTCTAAAATTACAGGATTCTTCGGATAAAGAATAAAGAATACTGTGAAAATCTCATTTGAAAGAAGTAGGTATAAGTATCTAAAAATCAAAATCAACAACAAGGAATAACTCGGAGATAGTAAATCCCCCCTCAAAAAAAATTAGCAAAATTGTGTACTTTAACGTGTTTACACATCAATCTATCTATCTCTCTCTCTCTCTCTCTCTCTCTCTCTCTCTCTCTCTCTCTCTCTCTCTCTCTCACGTACGCACGCACGCAAGTACAATTGTTTTGTAAGTATTTTAAGTTGCATGCTCCATTGTAATACCTATTGTGACTAATCATACGACAGATAGGGAGGGGGTCTAACGGCCCATCGACAGGTAAGTCATTTCATCATATGACAGATTTATTTCTTACAAATTTGAGTCATTAAAATATTATGCTAGATTAGAGTAATATGTATAAAGATATCATGCATTGGCTTTCAATGTAAGCCTAAAATGGTTTTAATCTCTATCCAGAAATAGAATTGGTAATGTCTGTGGACACTTTAAATTCTTATTATCTAAAACTGGTGATTTAATTGTATATTGTTTGCTCTATTTTTCTTGCCAGGGTTTGCAAGATGTACAATAAAAATATCAGCCTTTGGGTATTCAAGTTACAGATTCTTTTTAGCTTCTAGTGTGTAACATAATGAATTTATAACATGGGAAGAAACAGCTTTTTAAAATTGAATTTACTGAAATAGTAAATAATTAAATGTTGTGTAACAAAGCATAATTCACACAGAAGCATTCACTATACATGAAGCCCGAAATGTGAATTTGTTAGTATAAATAAACAAAACTCCAAGTTTTGACCAAAAGTAACCAACCTTTTGCTCTTCAACTTCCATATAACAAAATTTATGAACATACTTTAAATAAAAGTGAATTGATAAGATATTGATATTGCTTCACTCACACTGTATTTTCACACTGTTTTTCACAGGGCATGTTTCAAGAGCTGTTGCTTACATCTAGATTCACTTTTAACTTGTGCTTCGCTGTCTCTGATCTTCTTTCAATTTCTTATATTTTTGACGTCTACATGAACTTCAAAACAGTTCAACTTCGTGGATTATTTTAAGTAAGATTTATTTATTTTTCTCATTGCTCACAACTTCTGATTGCAGTGGTATATAGTATTCCACATACACACTTTGTAAGTTTTGTAGTTCAATTTTAAGGTCTTTAAATCCAAATGTCCAATGTGCAGTGTCAGTGCTCTTTCTTTTTCTTATTGTCTTTATTCCCTCCTCTTCTTTTTGTTCCCTGTAAAAATAATGTTTGTCATTATTTTGTTTATTAAGCTAGATTATAAGCAATTATTCTGTTATTTTTAACTCGGGAGAAATATAATTTAGATTCAGATTTATTCACCAACAAAATTCGTACACAATATGGACTTTGTCAAAAGATGATAAGACAAACATTATCATATTTACAATATACAAAATAACAAAAGGTTCCACTGAGGTGAAACATAGATACCCAGCATTTGCCTTAATGATTGAGGGAACCTCGGAAAAAAACCACAGTCAGGTATACAATTTCATTTGAACATTTTAAATTGAGTAAATTTCTATATTCATTATATTTACAATTGAGGTTGTTCAAGTACTAAAATATATCTTGTCGTGAAGCTTCTTCTTGAGCCGAAGTGCATCTCCCAGATGAACAGGATCCATGAAACAAACAACTTCAGAGGGGCAGCATTTTCAAAAATTGACTATTACGGATTCTCATTTACCAATTTCTAATACAAATAAATAAGTGATTTAGCGCAAATGGTAATCAAAATTGGATATTCATAAATTCATGAACTGAATAAAACATATTTTAAGAGCAAGTTTTCAACTTTACTTTGAATGCTTTTATCTGTGAAACTTTGATGGTCTCTGGTATTTTATAAGTTAACACCTTTATGGGGAACTGAATTTAAACTTCTTGTTAATCTATTTTGTTGGAGAAGGATTGATGTTGCTATTCGTGTATTGTGTAAATCTCCTGATAAACATAAATCGAACATTGGTTAATTATTCGTTGAATTATCAAACACAATTAAAAGTGACAAAAGACTTATTTACTCTACTTGTTGGCCCCGCAGTTTCTGGTGGTACAATTGGAAAAGGCCATTCTTTTTTGTTTAGTTATTGTTTTCCTGGCACTATCTATTTTGGCCTGAAAGCAGATCTAGAAGCTGATTTTCAATTAAAAGCTATGTCATTTACATGAGTAACAACGATGACACGTTTATCTCATTACATTGCAATATTATAAGAATTAATAAATATTTTAAGAATATTTTAATAATATTTTAGAATAATATAAGAAATATTATAAGAATAATGTCAATATTATAAGAATTATTAAATATTAATAGAATGATTTCATGTTTCAAAACCTCAGGTTTATGTCAATCCTGGGGCAATTTTTTCATTTTTGAGTTAAAATTTTATGAGGAAATGTGTGATACGTAATACTAATTCTAAAAATAACCAAATTTTCGTTTAAAAGTTATTTGCGAGTAAAGTGTTACATGCTTAGTATTTGATTATCTGGATTGCATTGCGTGTAGCATACATGTTTGTAATTTGTTTTGTAAATCGTGAAATACAGTTTTCAGAAGGTTTGCTCTAACAGCTCTTATGATTAAGAGAATCTTAAAATATTACACACTAGTCATTTAAATGCAAAAATGAAAATTGATGTAAAATACGTGATGTAAACAAACACATATTTCCAGGCAAATACGTTACAAGTTTAAATTTCAGTAATGTTTTGCTTGATATTTGTAAATTGCAACTATTGTGAAACAGGGCCTTGGTCGCTATGTAATCGCTAATGTTGCAAAAAAAAAAATCATTCACAAGAGATTTTGTATTTAAAGATACTACATTTGTGTAGTAGATATTCGTCCATGTCTTAATATCGAAGACGACTTTGCTGGCTATTTCAGAAAGGGTAGAAATATTTCCATGTTATTCGTGATGCAAATACCTTTAATGTAAACGTAACCCATGGCTTAGGTAATAGCCCGCAAGCGAGGCAGAGCCTGCCAACCCATTTGCCGGCCTCACGCCCACATACGCAAGGCAGAGGTAGGCGATCATCCAATCGATACGAGGTGGAAATGTCAGCATCACTGCTTTCGCTTTCTTGACCAGGGTTCGCTACCTAACGTAGCTCCTCACTCACGATGCTGATTGGACACCGGTCCTATATCCTGTACTTAAAGTCCGCACCTCCAGGGGTGGGGTAGATCTCGGGTGGCATTACGTGACAGGGAACCAAAGCATAACGCACTTGCCCACAATCGCAGAACATACATTTAATGTATAGTGTCATACAATAGTCATTTTTAGAAAATCAAATTCTGCGAAGGATGTTTATGTGAAGTTTAGTTTGGGATGGGAGGGTTTGCTTCAAAGTCTTTGTGTCTTGTGTCTCCTTGGAAGACACTGAATTTAAATACTAATTTTGGTTCTCAATTTACTTTTCGATTTTGCTCTCTGTCGCTCTCGCAACACATATGCGTTGGCCTTGGTGGCCCAATCGGTTAGGCGCTGGCCTACCCATCCCAAGGTCCCGAGTTCAAGTCCGGCTGGACTTAAGTTGTAAGTGTGCTTAAAAGCTATAGCCATATGTCAGTAGATTTAATGGTACGTAAAAGAACTCTTGCGGGACGAGATTCCGCCACACTGGTGGCGCTGATATATTGCTGACATTGACAGCGACGTCTTACGCATATTTACACATACAGTTGGAACATTTCCTAAAATGCTTTATTCGTGGACCTTAAAACGTGTGTGAGATGTCATTATCTCATTTTGGGTGGAATTCAAAACTTGCTGTAGGTAGTAAATAAATAGGAGTAGGACATAAATCCAATACTGTCAGCCAGAGCTTCAAGATCTGCGCCTTTTCCCTCATACAATTACGCGTTTATTAAAAAGCGAATGCGACCAAAAGGACATTAACATGATATCCAATAATTGGTTTTCATACTACCCTGACCAGCTGTCATGTTCAATCTGGAGCAAGGGAATCATGGAACATTTCTGCTGCTAAATTACGTTCACACGCTCCACCATAGACCGTCCACATAAATCAATGTAGAGAGCCACCTATCTCATTGTGAGGTGCATATGCGGAAAATGAATAAATGTTTGCTTATTCATGCACCCTGATGATCTGCCCACATTGTTGTGCTCAATTTGCCATATCCTATCGTCGCTCGCACCTCAGCGCACAATTCTCAACCAGATACTACGCCCCGTAAAATTTACTTAAAAGGCAAAACAGCATGTTCAATTTGTGTTTGCTAACGACCCAAATACTTCGGTAATGTTTCATTTTATGCAATGCAGGAAGATATGTCTTAGTTAGGAACAGTCAAAATTATTACAGCAAGATGATGCCGCAGCACACCCTGCTAAAATATCAATGGCTGCTGTGTGTCAGTATTTTTGGAATTAAATCATCTAGAAACATCATATGTTTTGTGTTCAAATTACTTTCTCTATAAACTCCCTTTTTTAAGAAAAAATGGTTGTTCTAAATATTCTTATTTTACCATATACCTACAAGGAATTTGAAAATGATATAGCGTACCCAAGATTTTAAAGAGTTTAATAAAATCGCTGTTGCTGTTTTTGGTTCATAATTAACCTTTTTTTCCGCATGTTATTAATTTTTAAATTTTGAATTTCGAAACTGTTTCCAGCCAAACTATTTCATATTTACAAATTAGTACACGACTATTTTAAACCTGTAATTCCTGAAGCTATCTTGAAAATTTCAAGCCAAGCTTTAAACTGTAATTTGAGTAGCATTTTGAAAAGAGAAAAACGCATAAAAGGGAAAATTCCATGAAAAAACTTCGATTTGTGTAAATAGTAAAAGACCAACTAAATATCTATGTGTACTCTTAAACCTTTAATATCATAAAAAT
Source organism: Mantis religiosa (assembly GCA_030765055.1). Taxonomy (NCBI): domain Eukaryota; kingdom Metazoa; phylum Arthropoda; class Insecta; order Mantodea; family Mantidae; genus Mantis; species Mantis religiosa. The sequence continues at coordinate 392,964,141 of CM060950.1, forward strand.
TGGTGGGTCTGTCGGTCGGTCGGTCGGTCGGTCGGTCGTTCGGTCTGTCGGCTGGTTGGCCGGCTGGCTGGCCGGCTGGCTGGCTGGCCGTCTGGCCGGCTGGCACGCTGGATGGCTGGCCGGCTGGCCGGCTGGCTGGCTGGCTGGCTGGTTACCAACATGCCCCATATTGCAACCTTGGCCTTCAGGGTAACCTCGCCCCACCACTGATGTCTGCCCCATTTCTCAGGTGGGGGCACCCAGAGGGCGCTGTCCATTACCTCCAATGGTAGGGTGATAGTGAAGATGACGGTGAGACGAGAGGACCTACAGCTTATACCGTGGACTCAGAACCAATTTGGCATAGGGGACACTTCACATGTGCTAGACAGAGGTGAAGGCTTGGATAGGGCCGACCTAAAAACGCTAACCCCAGAGCCGGGAATCGAACTAGGGACTCCTAGCCCGGGAGCAAACGAAACCACTGCGCTACCCCGGTGCACCATATTTAAATATTTTTAGCATAAAAGTAAAAGTTGCACGTGTAGATAAAAATGTAAAGCAAAGAGGTAAACAAGATTCACATTTTTACAAAGTCTCACCACTGCATTGCCATAATCGCGATAAACCTTTATTACACATTTCTATAAGAAATTCAGAGTAATCTAAAGTGACTCTCCTATTAAAAGTCATTCAGAATGAAAACCGGGCTATTCGCAGAAAAATTTATTTATACATCTTAAATAGTATTTTAGTAAAAATCCCTAGTTATTCATGGAAAAAAAGAAAGAAATAACTTAGTACTGGTGTAATTTGTTGAAAATCAACAAGTTTCGATTTAACGAATTTTCCTCTTAGAAATCTTATGTTGTTCACACACGTACGGCCATTTTTCTAAAAATGTCCTTTTTTTTTGTATTCAGGAGTCTCCAAAATATATTTCTGTAGTGTAATCTTGGTATCGAATTCTTGGGCCGATTAAAGTAGCTTATCTACTTACCATATACGTAGTAGAAAAAGGTAAAAGTAGAGTTTTGGTACGTTCGTCTTGGCAGGTTAACAATATTTAAGAAATAGTACTCGTTCTCTTGAATACCATGTTTATTTGTAGTATATCGATTTTAATCGCATTTTGAATGTTTCGAAAATTTTAGCTTAAGTTTAGTACATTTCGGCTCCAAAATGCCGCGGTACACAAAACGTTTAAAGCTTTAAAATACTGCAATTCGCAAATGGAGTTTGCTCGTGAAGTGATTGAATTCGGTTAGTACCTCTGTGAAAGAAAGCTTATTGGATATGAGTTTTGTGTGCCAGGAGAGGATCTCTGGAATAAATGTACGACCCCCTGGCACGCCCTATTTCCAACAAAAGCCCATAAAATTACATGCGAGGTGCTCAATCCAATGTCCTACCGATTGGCATCGCTTTGAATGGGACCCCCTGGTGCAGTGAACCGGCACACACGTCCATTGTGCTATTCCCATGCGAGGATTGAACATATGACCCCTTGCGGTACAGCTGCTGTCATGTGCGATCTGCGATATCATTAGCTTGTTTGACTGTCACACAAGGTGGTCCGTTTGTTTCTCGGATGATAATAGTTTTTCTATTAGAGGCGTGCCCCCCCTCCACACACACACACACACACACACACACACACACACACACACACACACACACACACACACACACACACACACACACACACACACACACACACACACGTGCGCGTCCCAAAAAAGAACTTGTGTTTATCCTTATTCTAGTGGTACTACGGGCAATACTACTAAGAAAATGTGTTACTGCGATTGACGCACAGCTACACCTTTGGATCCCTAAATTAAAAAAAAACACTTAAAAATATTTTTTTTTTTTTTTTAAATCAGAGGAGTACTGGAAGTAGATATTTAGGTTTAGTACCTTCCAACTACCCCATCAATGGGCATTTTTCGATTTTTTTTTTCATTTCTCAAATATGCTGATACTATTTAAATTAAAATCCACGTGTTTCACATGTCTTGGACAGTAAAATGTATATCTTAAATTTTCTGGGATTTTTTTGTGAAACCTTGTTCATTCCTGTCAGAGGTCACTATGGTAGGACACCAGCACGCCATGCGAAGGGCCCTGGTTTGATTCCCATCTGGGTTGTGGAAACTTTTCTGTAACCCAGATTGTTGTTGCTTACCAGATTCTGTGTGTGTGTGTGTGTGTGTGTGTGTGTGTGTGTGTGAGAGAGAGAGAGAGAGAGAGAGAGAGAGAGAGAGAGAGAGAGAGAGAGAGAGAGAGAGAGAGAGAGAGAGAGAAAGAAAGAGAGAGAGATATCTGGTGCGTAAACACGTTAAAGTACACAATGTTGTCAAATGCTTTTTTTTAAGGGGGGAATTAACTATCACGGAGTTATTCCTTGTTATTGATTTGGATTTTTAAATACTTATTCTTCTTTCAAATAGGATTCTCACTGAATTCTTTATTTTTTCTCCGAAGAATCCTGTAATTTTAGAGTCATATATGATCACACGTTTTTTAAAAATCTGACTCGCTTTACCTGTCTACTCTGTCGCACAAGAATAGTGTAAATAAGTGCAAATGAAAGTGTTATCGGGATTAACAAGAAATACTGGAATAATCAACTTTCATAAGAATACTGCTGAGAAGAACAAGTAGGAAATGTCACGTGAACGTAACGCGACATAACTTTTAAAAATAATTTTATGTAAAGGATACAGCGAGAAAACAGATTAAAACTTAAGTATTTTAAAACACAGTTGATTTCAAAGAAACTATAGCACCAACTTTTTCCGAGACATTCTTTGTTACTGGTTTGGCGTTTCCATACTTGTCATTTTTTGAAGTTCTCTTACCGTTCTGTTATTTCTTCCAACGCTATGAAAAGAGTATGGAATGTGTTGAATTTTGCCGTGGGGATGAAGCGACCCACACTTCATCCTCCGGTACACCCTTTGTACCTGCAACAGAATGTGTAACAGTTAGAAGCATTTGATACCTACTGGTTAGGCCAATAATTTTAAGAAGCAATAGGGGAGTTAGATGCATAATTGCAGTAAATAATTTCCTATGTTAAAATAATGCATTATGTAAAGAGGATTAGTTAAATATTTCCTGGGAGAAGTCATTAACTTGGCAGTATAAGAGCTGATGGAAAGGGCAATCAAACAACTCTTTCTTGTTTGTATATTTGTCCTTCAATAAATCGTCACATTGTAAATTTAAAAGTTCCATTAGGTACGTGGCAGCTCCATTGTTGTCATCGAGTACGCTAGACTTATTGGACCCCTAGATTCTGTACGCACTGCCCCATTTATATAGGCAACTTGGTGCTATACGGTTCTTGCCTGACGTCACACGCACTGCAGGCCTCGCTCCCGACTAAAATACGTGATAACTCTCCAAGCTGTGTTCCTCTGTGCCATTTCCTTCCAAAAGTCGTCTTCATGTAGTTTATCTGATATCTCACGCAGTTTTCCCAGTCTTGTTGTCTTCCTTATCAATTTCTTCGTGAATAAGTAGTTCAACGTCAGTCAGTTTAAACATATTATTTCTGTTTGCAACATAATTTGAGCCCACAGTAAGTCTATTGGATTGTTCTAGCAATCGTAAGGGGGGAAGGTAGATCGCGTCTCATTGATCCAGCTGATACACTATTTTATGGAAGAGTAACTGAATAATGCTGCTTTGAACTCTCTAGAATAAATAGAGGCTACGAAGCATTTATAAACAAAGATATAATGTGACCAGACACGTTCTACCAGACTAGCAAGAAGTGTATCGTTTCCTCTCATCGAATTTAACAAACACCTTGGCTTATTCAAAATACATATTTCTTTTACCACGTCATGTCAAATGTTTACGTTTCAGTTCTGAGTAATTTCAAATGTACGTTCACGCATAGATCCAACCAATAATGATGCTCATTGTAGTGCTTACGTCAACATGCATTGTTATAATACACTGGTATCTACTTTATTTATTTGTATTAGGAAAACTATTTGACCTAAAAATATGGGGGTTTTACTGTTATCTTAAATACATCACTCTCTCCCTCCTCATGGATCAGTTTTTACAAAATCTGAACTTTTGTCTTAGCGCGAATATTATTTATTAGCGATTGATTAGGTTGCTCGTCACAGACCACATAGGGGAAATGCAATACGACAACACCGCAGGACTCCGATTGGTTGCTTACCTAGTAGCGCTCAATGACAAACGCCTTCCCATTTGAAACACATAATACTCCTCAGGTCAGTTATTGCTAGTTCTGTGCGGAAAGAAAAGTGTGCTTGAGCGTTCATTTGCCTTGTGAGTTGTCAGCCTACCCTGTTAAATCACTATTAAAATACGACGTTACGGAAGCAAGACTTAGTGGCAGTAGCATTAGAGGTGGATCGAGGATTCATGGTCCAAAACAAAGATCAGCTTACGTTCGGCGAGTTACATTGCACAGCCAAGCTAGAGAATTTGTCTATTCTCTTGAGGGATTCCTTGAACAGGAAGAGGATGGCTTATTTCTTGACACTGTACCACTTATTCCTTTCAACGAAGTAAGCAAAAGGTCTGCGTGTACCCTTAAAAGAAGTAAGGCAACTGTTATCTGGATCTCTAAAGAGAAGGAACTACAGCCAGGTCCATCAGGCACGTATTTAGAAATCAATTTCCGGGTGGAGGGGGGGAGGTCCAAAAATGTACGTTGAATTATTTGCTTTTAATAAATAATTAATCAGGGATGTGCTTTTATCATGTTAGAAAAAAATAAAAGCACATGTAATATATTATATTCACATGACTTCTCCACGCAAGCTTCTTCAAATTATTCTTAGAAAAGTTTGTTTTTGTCCTGTTTCTTTGGATAAAGTATGTAGAAAGGCCTTGCACATTGCACATTTTTTGTTCCTACACCTGGGATAAAGTGATATAAGCCGTAATCAGATATTTAAAATGCGAACCACTGATTGATGCATTTAAAGTATTAGTTCTCCTTGAATGAAAAAGGAAATAAGAACTTAGAAGTTAAAATTTACATACCTTTAAGTATTTCCACGACCAAAAAAGTCCATCGCCCTCCACCGCTTTTAAACCTGCGACAGCGGGAATTGGAAGCTAGTAAACCATGGAGGATTATTTATTATTTTCTCTACCACGAAGTTAGGTATTTGATATCGAGATTTAAGTACAAATACACGTTTTGAGACTCGCTGAATAAAAAAAACACTTTTAAAGTCCGATTTTTAAAAGAAGATACATGAAAGCTGTCAAACAAGGGACGCGAAGGATAAGAGGGGAACAAAATACATTATTATGGAAGTAAGACGTAGTGGCAGTACGATTGGAGGTGGACCGAGGATTCATGGCCCAAGACAAAGATAGCTTACGTCGGGGTGTTACACTGCATAGTCAAGCTAGAGAATTTGTCTGTTCTCTAGGGAATTCTTTGAACAAGAAGGCGAAAGTTTGTTCCTTATCAATATACCAATCATGCCTTTCAAGCAGAAGCGACAGCCCCATGTCAGTAGATATGGTTGCATGTTAACGAATTCCTGTGGGTCAAAATTCCGGCACGTCGGCGGTGTTGATATCAACATAGCAACTGACAGTCGGTAATAATAGTATATTGGGATACTATTATGTGGTAAGCACTTTATACGGAATGAGGAAAGGTTTGAAAAAAAAACGAGACGCTTGCGCCGAGAGTCCGTTATGTGCTTACCACATGTGTATTGCATACTATTTTTGCACTACCTATGTGTATTTATATCAATCTGAATTTTAGTAGTTAAAATATTACCTAAAATAACAGTAAATATAATTGAAGATAAATGTTAGATTTTAGAACGTGCATGGCCTATATGTATTTCTATGGAGAAATTACTTACCGCACTAGTGCGGGAATGTCAACTTATGATGCACAGCAACAATAACGGTAAGTATAGAATATTAGTTACAACGTGAAAAAATTATTTAAAAGAACTCAACGCATGTGTAGACGTTACAACGCAGTGAATGTGTGAACAACTTATTTTTGTTCTCAAAGGCCTATTTTTTTGTTTCTTGTCAACATCTTTCTCTTCTGATTCAGTAGTTATTTCTGATCTCAAGTAGTTAAATGCTGCCGCTTGTTGTATAGTTTCTCATTTATTATAATCTTACTTCTAAGATGTTCCTTTCCTTCAAATGCTAAAATGATTGTTTTATTTGCTAGTGCTATAGATGCATCAAAACTTTTAATCGATTAGTCTATCGATTAATCGAGATATTATCTGTTCGAAAATTATGTGTAAGGATTATATGAAGTACTTTAATACTCTGTATATTTAATTGTTTATGAAACTTTTAAATATTTAGATTCAAAATTTGTGTTTGCATCAAGTGCACTTGCTTTTGTTAGGGAAGGAATTGTTTATATTAATATTAGTAAGTTTAATTTTAATTAGCTTTGTAATATATATTGAATTAGATCTACAATATTTTTGTAAGTAGTTATTTAGTAACGTATTGCCTAAGTCAGTATCTACTAAGATTTGTGATACACAAATTCACATGCTGTGAATTAACTGCTGCTCTTCGTTTGGTGACAATAGTTCCTGCATCACTACACCCACGTTCACAGGAACAGATGTAGCTGGTACACAAAGTAATTTCTTCGCTATATATGAAAGAATGGGCAACTGAATAGAATTTCTTCCATCACTGAAGAGGATTTGCGAAGTCGTCATCCAGTTCACCCAGACTTGTATATGTGTCAATTTCTGTAGCAAGTGTTGTTAACGGGGTGGTTTCCTCGACATCGTCGTTGTAATTAAAAATCAGGTTTCTCTTCTTCAAATTTATTTCTGTCAGTTTTCGCGCTTATCACAGATTTTTCTGTAAGCATTTCCATACTAATTTTCTTGTGCCTCTTGGAAGACATTTCCACGATTTGAATCTTGGATTGAGAGCTGTAACGTCTTCGTACATTTCTAATTTAGGCCAATTATTAATTCTTTCTGTTAAATCTTCCACAAGAGTAGTTTTGAACGTTTTTTTTTTTTTGTAATGTACGTCCTCCAACGTTAATTCATATCGGAGGGTGAATGAATTGGGTGAAATGATGCTCAAATGAGCCTAGGCTCCATGGAGCTTAGAATTACCCACATTCGTCTTGAAGGATAAGGGAAAACTCCGGAAAAACCCGTATCCAGGTAACTCATCCTGACCGAGACTCGAACTCGGGATCTCATGAACGCGAGGCAGACACTCTACCATCTACGCTACCGAGGCGGGCAGATTTTAACGTGATCAAATAGGTACAGAGGGTCTGAATCAGCGACTTTGAGACTTAACCTTAGATAAGTTTTTGCAGATAGCACAACACTTGCTGTGACGTATTTACTTCCCCCAAGAAAATCACAAATTATATCCTGGCAAGGTTTCAGACATTCAAACTTTCTGTGTGTCATTTCCCATTCAATTTCAGTTAATGGAATAATATTTGAATGTTGGGTATCTAATATATTAATAACTGCTGTCTTAGGTTTGAGGAGACTTTAAAACATAATACAAGTACTGTTCCATCGGGTTACTACGTCTTGCTTTAATTTTATCTGTGGAATATTAAGATCGTTCAACTTTTTAGACAGTTTTTTCTAGGTACGGACTGTGTTTAAAGTGGCCCACTACTTTTCTGCATTTACTAAGGAGCATATCTATAGAAATACTTTTAATCCCCTTATTGAGACTTAATTGTAAAGTATGAGCAGAGCACCTAACATTGTAATATTTTGATTTCTCAATACCATGTACAATATTCCTAACATTGTCAGTACAAATTGCGATGACTGAATCTTGCGTTCCAGTCATTTATAACCTGTTCGAGCTCATTAGTGCAAGTGATTGCGCTGTGCTTTTCAGTTACGTTTTTCACTTGCAACTCCTATGTAACTTTGATTCGCTAATGAAGTCCAGAAATCCCCTGTTAAGCTAACATATCCCGCATACTTTAAGGTGTTCAATAGCTTAGATCTTTAAATATCGTAGAACTTGAAAATTCGTCTACTTACAACATCTTTTGATTTAAGATTATACGAACTGTTTCCAACGGCTTCTCTTAAAACTTCTTTCAGCCCTTCATCCCAAACAATGATAGGTTGGGTATTCTTTTATATCTATTTTACGATTTTATTTGTTAATTCAGCTTCCTTGCTGGAAGAAATCGGTTTAGCTATGAAATTATTTAGATTGGACTACGTTGCCTAAGGAACAGTTGTAGATGATTCGTAGCACTTTGAAATGGATGGGTGTGTTTCAAATCATATTTAAATCTACTAGCACTACAACTATAACCAAATGATTTTCCCACAAATTTTACAAAATATTTTTTTTTTCTGCCAGACGCTTGGGGTTTAAATTTAATGAAGTCTATGGCATATAGTATATAATAAAATAGAAATTTAAAATACATTTTCAGAACCTTTAATACTGTGGCTTTGTGGGTTCGTGAAATGAAAAGTCCAATTGCACCACTCAAAAATGTTCTTTATTTCCACCGACTTACAGTTAAACTCTTGCCAATTACACAGAATTACGTAATGCACACAATTACGATTCACCAGTTCGTCCGTTACAATTTCACTTGCACTCGTAATTACGTACAATCCTCCGATGCACTCACACAGTTTTCTCGTCGTACTAGCACTGTATTCTTACGCCAAGAACTGACTGACTCCTCTTGCCCGTCGTGTTGCTTATATAGGGTCAGCGGGCCGATCTGGAAGGTTCTAGATTAGATGAAATATTTCGTAAGTTCGAGAACACAGGTGGAACAGAAAGAGACGGCGCAGTGATGTTTTTTTCCCCAGCCATACCTTGTTACCGCTATGACAAACGAGGGGGGCGTGGCTAACGCCGACCGTCTCCTGCTTGCCCACTCTATAGGGTGTTCCGACGTTCGGGTGACACTGCTCCCTCCTCAAAGCTAGTCGTCCCGAACAGCACCATCGTAGCGTGCCAGGCGATCCAGATGTACCACCAACATCTTCCCTCGAGGAACCTTCTGGATGCGGTAGACCACGTTGTTAATCCTCTTCACCACCCGGTACGGTCCTTGCCATGACTGCTGGAGCTTCGGGCAGCGTCCCTTAGTCCGGGTGGGGCGGTACAACCAGAACAGGTCACCTTGCTGGAACCCTTGGCTGTTGGCTTGCCTGTCATACCTGGTCTTCATGCGGTCGCTCGCCTTTTGGATGTTCTGGCGAGCCATCTCGTGCATGTCGTGGAGAGGTCCACCAAGTTCTCCACATACTCGGTCGCTGGCTGTCTCGCTTCCAGAGGGCTTCCAAAAGCCAGGTCATAAGGAAGGCGTAACTCTCGGCCGAACATTAAGATGGCTGGCATCATCCCAGTTGTGTCGTGTGTAGACGAGCGGTAGGCCAGCAAGAACAGTGGCACCTTGACGTCCCAGTCTCGCTGATGGCTGGCCACGACCTACCTCAGGTGTTCCTCTAAGGTCCTGATGTATCTTTCGACCATGACATCCGACAGGGGATGTAGAGGCGTAGTGCGAGTCTTGTTCACCCCAAGCCTTTATAGTGCCTCCTTCATTAGGTTGGACTCAAAGTTGGTACCCTGGTCACTGTGTAGCTCTAACGGCACCCCAAATCGCCAGAACACTTGCTCCACGAGGCAGTCTGTGATTGTCTTTGCCTCTTGGTTTGGGATGGCGTACACCTCCAGCCACTTGGTGAAGTAGTCCACGACCACCATTAGGTACTTGTTGCCTCGGTCGGAAACTGGGAACGGTCCAGCAATGTCAACGGTGATCCGTTCGAATGGCGCTGCGACGTTTTACTGCTGCCGTAGTTTGTCAATCGTTTGGTTCGCTCCCATGTGTCCTCCCGAAGTACCGGCGTGCACTTCCTCCAAGACCTCCAGGACCTTACTCCGGGGAAGTACCAACTGTTCTCTCTGTGTCTTCCCATCGGGTGATTCCCACACCCGGAACAGCACGCCCTCTCTGGTCTTCAACGAGTCCCATTGGGCCCAGTACGAATTGTAGGTGGCGCTCCTCGGTGCGATGTCCTCCCAGGTTGGTCTCGTCCCTGCCTCCACTTACCTCAAGAGTGGCCCCAAGTCTGCGTCTGCCAGCTGCTCCTTCCTCAGGCCTGCGCTATCCCAGCCATCCGCAGGCACTGCCGTGACTACTCGGACTGCTGCGGCACGCTCCTTCTCCTCCACTCTTGTGCAACTGGCCGCACTCTTCTGGACAAGGTGCTCGGGACATGGCGTCAGCGTTACCGTGGCTCTTCCCTCTACGATGTTCCGAGGTGAAGTCGTACTCCTGCAGCCTCTGGACCCAACGTGACGTCTGGCCTTCTGGTCGCGCCGTCACCATCACCTCGCTCCTCACGGGGACAACCACGTCTTCGTTCAAGACGACCCTGCAAATTCCAAGGCGCTCTTCGGGTTGACGGAGTATAAGCTCTTCTCTGTTGAGCCGCAGGACCTTCCTGCCGACGTCGACCGTCGCCTCGTGGCTCCTGAGGGCATCCAGTCCCAGAATAACCTCCTCAGCCACATTCGCGACCAACACCCACAGACGCACGGCACTCCGTCCCAAGGTCAGATCCAGCAGGGCCTCCTTCTCCACAGTCATGGTGTCGCCCGATTCCGTGACAAGCTCGTATGATCGGCTCGGCTTCCTCGTCGGTAAACCCTTCGCCACGTCAGGTCTGATGATGGTCACGGCTGCCCCAGTGTCCACCAGCACGCGGCACGGCTTCCCTCTCACCGAACCTTCCGCGATGAGGCTGTCATCCATACGCCGGCTGACGGCGCGCAGTATCACTGTAGGGGATGGTGGCAATGGCGCCGACGTGCCCCTCTACACGCCGGGCGTTACTCGTTTTTCCGGCTGCTCTTCCTGGTGTGGGCAGCCTCTCTGCAGGTGTCCGGGCTGTCCACACCCCCAACACAGACCATGAGGTGTTCGCCGGCGTCCCTCGGCTCTTCTTCTGTCTCCGGCGTTGCGGACACTCCTCGTTCTCGACGTCGGGATAGATGTTACCTTGGCCGCCTCATCCTTAATGCCGCTGTCAGCGCCTCGTGGGTGGTTTTATAATCGCCGAGCATTAGGCGCTGACGAATCTCCGTGTCCCGTACCCCGTCGACAAAGTTATAGGCGGCTTCCCGGGATACGAACTCCAGTGGCAGGTCAACCAAGGCCTTGCTAGCCAGCTGCTCAATCGCTATGGCGAATTCCTGAAGCGCCTCCCCAGACTGCTGTTACCTTGCCTTTAGCTGGCTGCGGTATGCTGCGGCTAAGCGGTGGTTCCGAAAACGATTCTCCAGGGCCTCCCAGATGTCCTTGGGCGCCGCCGTTGTCTGCACTGCGTTTAGGACTTTCGCGGCACGTCCCTGGAAGCTGGCTGTTAACTGTATGGCCTCCTCCTCCGGTGACCATCTGTTGTGCTTGGCCACTGTGTCGAACTGCCGGCGGTAGACTTCAAATGTTGACGCGCCGTCATATTTCGGAGGTTTGACGCGCGCTGATGTTGTGTCGCGTCCCGGTGCGTCGGCCTTCAAATCCTTCGGTCTCCTGCCGACGACGTCCTCCACCATGGCGTTCAGGGACTTGACGCTGCTGTCGGCCTTTCCCTCCAGGTTGTTTACGCGGTTCGCGAGGTGTTCGACGTCTTCAACCATGGCGTTCAGGGACTTGGCGTTATTGTCGGCCTGTTCCTCTAGGTCATTGAAGCGGTTCGCCAGGTCCTCGACGCTCTCCTCCACTTGGCCCATCCGCTTGCCCAGCTCCGTCTCGTTATCCCTCACGCCGGCCAACTGTCCTTCAAATTTGGCGGCGAGAGCCTCGTTCGCCACCTTCATTTCTGTGGTCAGTTCGGCCATCTTTGCGGTCATTTTCGTGACCAAGTTGTTGTTTGCCGATTCTGTGTTCGCTGTTAATTCGACCTTCATTTCTTACATCTTCTCGGTGATGTTGTCGTTGGACGTCTTCATTTGTTCTAACTCCGCGGCCAGGTTGTTATTTACCGCTTCTGTTTTTGACGTTACTTCGGCCTTCATTTCCATCATCTTCTCCAAAAATTTTTCCAATGCCGCGTCCATGGTTGTAATGTTCGGTGAAGTTATCATACCACTCCTGACACCAGTGTGACTTTGTGGGTTCGTGAAATGAAAAGTCCAATTGCACCACTCAAAAATGTTCTTTATTTCCACCAACTTACAGTAAACTCTGGCCAATTACACAGAATTACGTAATGCACACAATTACGATTCACCAGTTCGTCCGTTACAATTTCACTTGCACTCGTAATTACGTACAATCCTCCGATGCACTCACACAGTCTTCTCGTCGTACACTAGCACTGTATTCTTACGCCAAGAACTGACTGACTCCTCTTGCCCGTCGTGTTGCTTATATAGGGTCAGCGGGCCGATCTGGAAGGTTCTAGATTAGATGAAATATCCCGTAAGTTCGAGAACACAGGTGGAACAGAAAGAGACGGCGCAGTGATGTTTTTTCCCCTGCCACCCCTTGTTTCCGCTATAAGACAAACGAGGGGGGCGTGGCTAACGCCAACCCTCTCCTGCTTGCCCGCTCCTTAGGGTGTTCCGAAGTTCGAGTGACAATACGTTTTAAGGTATAGGTATGGTGACATTATTTTATAAATATTTGAAGTTGCATGCCCCATTCTAATACCTATTGTGACTAATCATACGACAGATGGGGAGGGGTCTAATGGCCCATCGGCAGATAAGCCATTTCATCATATGACAGATTTATTTCTTACAAATTTGAGTCATTAAAATGTTATGCTAGATTAGAGTAATGTGTATAAAATTATCATCCATTGACTATCAATGTAAGCCAAAAAATGATTTTAATCTGTATCCAGATTTAGAATTGGTAATGTCTATGCACATTTTTAATTTTTATTATTTAAAAATGGTGATTTAATTGTATCTTGTTTGCTCTATTTTTCTTGCCAAGGTTTGCAAGATGTACAATAACAAGATTAGCCTTTGGGCATCCAAGTTACAGATTCCTTTTAGGTTCAAGTGTGTAAAATAATGAATTTATAACATGGAAAGAAACATCTTTTTAGAAATTGAATTCACTGACATAGTAAATAATTATATGTTGTGTAACAAAGCATAATTCACACAGAAGCATTCAATATACAGGAAGCCCGAAATGTGAATTTGTTAGTATAAATAACCAAAAATTCAAATTTTGACCAAAAGTAACCAAAGTTTTGATCTATGTAAGTAACAAAATGATTACTTACCCTTGTTAGCTCAGTGTCTACTCTTATTAGATAATGCCTGCACATTAGTTCCAGCATTCACATTTTTCATTTTATTTCCTATTGTCATGTCTATGTTCTTTCCCTTAACAAGTTCTACGCATGCCAATTCACACTTCATTTCTGAGAAAAAACCTTTGCAGTATATTACTTTGTACTTAGCGTTTTGTTTAATAGAGACAGCTACTCACCCTCCTGCATCTCAAAAACTTGTTGCTAGTATATATCCCTTGCATTTGTTTACTTTAATTTCCTCTTCCTTAAGGATATGCTCCCTGAAGATTATAACATGAGAAAATATGTATACCATAAGATTGTTTTATAATGCACCCCTTTTGTTAGCAATATACTGTATGTTTTTCTGTAAAACTCTTAACACATTAAATAAGAATTTGGTGAAAGAATGCTCTTTTGTGGGCGAGAATCTCATCTTTTCAGACTTTTTCATTTCTTCTTGTGCTGTGATGACAAGAGCTCAATTTCAAGACCAGTTTTTATACCTTTTGACTATTGCTATTCTCCTTGCACCTTAATAGAAAATGTAGGTAACCAATTCATTTACAAAAAATTGTATGGTAAGTAAATCCATTGACGAGGATGACGCTTTTATATACAATTCAGATATTTATAGTTTTAAAAACGCTATTTTGGGCACAATAAGGCAACGATTAACCAACTTGGTTACCCAGAGAGAGAAAGAAAAAGAGAGAGAGATGACAGTTATAAATAACCTATTTTTGTGAGCACCCTATGTCGTGCCGCAGATATAAAGATTTCGGTTATATGCGGAATTATGATTTGAAAGCAAGATGGCTTAAATGCTGAGAGTATGTAGCTCAGGGGCTTATAAAGGTCAAAATTATAGGTAATAAAATGTAGGGCCCCCGGCGGGACTCGAACCCGCTGCAACCCTTACGTCTCTAAATGCAATTGATCATTGCATCCATTGTGCTACGGAGGCCAGTTATTCATAGCGTCCTTTTCAGGTAAATGAATGTGTATATTGGTTTATATCACTGATTTTCATCCAATAGTGTTGTTCTTTTACAATATAATTATAGACGGAGGAGCTGAAGCAACTTATTATAAATAGCTAGTACGAAAACTCCAAATATACTCAACAAAAGTCTTAATTCTCTCGAAACCTACATGAAGTCTGATCTTTAATGCTATCTGGTGGTAGCAGAAAGAAATAAAGGGTTTCCTGGTTCCTGTTGTAGATGGGGCGACAATCGCGTTTTTTTTCCCCTTTCCTGGATATACGAAGAGATTGGTATTCGAAGTTTAGAATGAGAAGTCGTATTTTCATTTTCTAATGTCTTAAACATGCAAGGAGGACAAAATATCACGTTCCGGCCAACTCTCAAAGATGTATCGCTTAAAGCCTACATGCACTATGTGCATTGTAACTATATGGAACCATTAATAAGAAAATTTGTACAAACGTGGATGTCAATTAACTTGAAGACTAAAGAATGGCATTTCAAGAATAGTGTGTTGGGAAGGTCGTTTGAATGAGTTGTCTTTGTTTATTGTGCAATTGCAATTTTGACATAGGAAATTATTTACTGCAATTATGTATATAACTCACCTATCGCTTCTTAAAATTATTAGCTTAACCAGTAGGTATCAAATGCTTCTAATTGTTACACATTCTTTTGCAGGTACAAAGGTTGTACCGGAGGCCGAAGTGTGGGTCGCTTCATCCCGACGGCAAAATTCAACACATTCCATACTCTTTTCATCGCGTTGGAAGAAATAATAGAACGGTAACAGAACTTCAAAACTGTGAAGTATGGAAACGCCAAACCAGTAAGAAAGAATATCTCGGAAAAGTTGGTGCTATAGGTTTTTTGAAATCAACTGTGTTTTAAAATACCGAGGTTTTAATATTTTCTCGCTGTATCCTTTACATAAAATTATGTTTTAAAATTATGTTCCGTTACATTCACGTGACATTTCCTACTTGTTCTTCTCAGCAGTATTCTTATGAAAGTAGATTATTCCAGTATTTCTTGTTAATCCCGATAACACTTTCATTTGCACTTATTTACACTATTCTTGTGCTACAGAGTAGATAGGTAAAGCGAGTCAGATTTTTAAAAAACGTGTGATCACATATGGCTCTAAAATTACAGGATTCTTCGGATAAAGAATAAAGAATACTGTGAAAATCTCATTTGAAAGAAGTAGGTATAAGTATCTAAAAATCAAAATCAACAACAAGGAATAACTCGGAGATAGTAAATCCCCCCTCAAAAAAAATTAGCAAAATTGTGTACTTTAACGTGTTTACACAACAATCTATCTCTCTCTCTCTCACGTACGCACGTACGCACGCAAGTACAATTGTTTTGTAAGTATTTTAAGTTGCATGCTCCATTGTAATACCTATTGTGACTAATCATACGACAGATAGGGAGGGGGTCTAACGGCCCATCGACAGGTAAGTCATTTCATCATATGCCAGATTTATTTCTTACAAATTTGAGTCATTAAAATATTATGCTAGATTAGAGTAATATGTATAAAGATATCATGCATTGGCTTTCAATGTAAGCCTAAAATGGTTTTAATCTCTATCCAGAAATAGAATTGGTAATGTCTGTGGACACTTTAAATTCTTATTATTTAAAACTGGTGATTTAATTGTATATTGTTTGCTCTATTTTTCTTGCCAGGGTTTGCAAGATGTACAATAAAAATATCAGCCTTTGGGTATTCAAGTTACAGATTCTTTTTATCTTCTAGTGTGTAACATAATGAATTTATAACATGGGAAGAAACAGCTTTTTAAAATTGAATTCACTGAAATAGTAAATAATTAAATGTTGTGTAACAAAGCATAATTCACACAGAAGCATTCACTATACATGAAGCCCGAAATGTGAATTTGTTAGTATAAATAAACAAAACTCCAAGTTTTGACCAAAAGTAACCAACCTTTTGCTCTTCAACTTCCATATAACAAAATTTATGAACATACTTTAAATAAAAGTGAATTGATAAGATATTGATATTGCTTCACTCACACTGTATTTTCACACTGTTTTTCACAGGGCATGTTTCAAGAGCTGTTGCTTACATCTAGATTCACTTTTAACTTGTGCTTCGCTGTCTCTGATCTTCTTTCAATTTTTTATATTTTTGACGTCTACATGAACTTCAAAACAGTTCAACTTCGTGGATTATTTTAAGTAAGATTTATTTATTTTCCTCATTGCTCACAACTTCTGATTGCAGTGGTATATAGTATTCCACATACACACTTTGTAAGTTTTGTAGTTCAATTTTAAGGTCTTTAAATCCAAATGTCCAATGTGCAGTGTCAGTGCTCTTTCTTTTTTATTATTGTCTTTATTCCCTCCTCTTCTTTTTGTTCCCTGTAAAAATAATGTTTGTCATTATTTTGTTTATTAAGCTAGATTATAAGCAATTATTCTGTTATTTTTAACTCGGGAGAAATATAATTTAGATTCAGATTTATTCACCAACAAAATTCGTACACAATATGGACTTTGTCAAAAGATGATAAGACAAACATTATCATATTTACAATATACAAAATAACAAAAGGTTCCACTGAGGTGAAACATAGATACCCAGCATTTGCCTTAATGATTGAGGGAACCTCGGAAAAAAACCACAGTCAGGTATACAATTTCATTTGAACATTTTAAATTGAGTAAATTTCTATATTCATTATATTTACAATTGAGGTTGTTCAAGTACTAAAATATATCTTGTCGTGAAGCTTCTTCTTGAGCCGAAGTGCATCTCCCAGATGAACAGGATCCATGAAACAAACAACTTCAGAGGGGCAGCATTTTCAAAAATTGACTATTACGGATTCTCATTTACCAATTTCTAATACAAATAAATAAGTGATTTAGCGCAAATGGTAATCAAAATTGGATATTCATAAATTCATGAACTGAATAAAACATATTTTAAGAGCAAGTTTTCAACTTTACTTTGAATGCTTTTATCTGTGAAACTTTGATGGTCTCTGGTATTTTATAAGTTAACACCTTTATGGGGAACTGAATTTAAACTTCTTGTTAATCTATTTTGTTGGAGAAGGATTGATGTTGCTATTCGTGTATTGTGTAAATCTCCTGATAAACATAAATCGAACATTGGTTAATTATTCGTTGAATTATCAAACACAATTAAAAGTGACAAAAGACTTATTTACTCTACTTGTTGGCCCCGCAGTTTCTGGTGGTACAATTGGAAAAGGCCATTCTTTTTTGTTTAGTTATTGTTTTCCTGGCACTATCTATTTTGGCCTGAAAGCAGATCTAGAAGCTGATTTTCAATTAAAAGCTATGTCATTTACATGAGTAACAACGATGACACGTTTATCTCATTACATTGCAATATTATAAGAATTAATAAATATTTTAAGAATATTTTAATAATATTTTAGAATAATATAAGAAATATTATAAGAATAATGTCAATATTATAAGAATTATTAAATATTAATAGAATGATTTCATGTTTCAAAACCTCAGGTTTATGTCAATCCTGGGGCAATTTTTTCATTTTTGAGTTAAAATTTTATGAGGAAATGTGTGATACGTAATACTAATTCTAAAAATAACCAAATTTTCGTTTAAAAGTTATTTGCGAGTAAAGTGTTACATGCTTAGTATTTGATTATCTGGATTGCATTGCGTGTAGCATACATGTTTGTAATTTGTTTTGTAAATCGTGAAATACAGTTTTCAGAAGGTTTGCTCTAACAGCTCTTATGATTAAGAGAATCTTAAAATATTACACACTAGTCATTTAAATGCAAAAATGAAAATTGATGTAAAATACGTGATGTAAACAAACACATATTTCCAGGCAAATACGTTACAAGTTTAAATTTCAGTAATGTTTTGCTTGATATTTGTAAATTGCAACTATTGTGAAACAGGGCCTTGGTCGCTATGTAATCGCTAATGTTGCAAAAAAAAAAAAAAAAAAAAAATCATTCACAAGAGATTTTGTATTTAAAGATACTACATTTGTGTAGTAGATATTCGTCCATGTCTTAATATCGAAGACGACTTTGCTGGCTATTTCAGAAAGGGTAGAAATATTTCCATGTTATTCGTGATGCAAATACCTTTAATGTAAACGTAACCCATGGCTTAGGTAATAGCCCGCAAGCGAGGCAGAGCCTGCCAACCCAATTGCCGGCCTCACGCCCACATACGCAAGGCAGAGGTAGGCGATCATCCAATCGATACGAGGTGGAAATGTCAGCATCACTGCTTTCGCTTTCTTGACCAGGGTTCGCTACCTAACGTAGCTCCTCACTCACGATGCTGATTGGACACCGGTCCTATATCCTGTACTTAAAGTCCGCACCTCCAGGGGTGGGGTAGATCTCGGGTGGCATTACGTGACAGGGAACCAAAGCATAACGCACTTGCCCACAATCGCAGAACATACATTTAATGTATAGTGTCATACAATAGTCATTTTTAGAAAATCAAATTCTGCGAAGGATGTTTATGTGAAATGTAGTTTGGGATGGTAGGGTTTGCTTCAAAGTCTTTGTGTCTTGTGTCTCCTTGGAAGACACTGAATTTAAATACTAATTTTGGTTCTCAATTGACTTTTCGATTTTGCTCTCTGTCGCTCTCGCAACACATATGCGTTGGCCTTGGTGGCCCAATCGGTTAGGCGCTGGCCTACTCATCCCAAGGTCCCGAGTTCAAGTCCGGCTGGACTTAAGTTGTAAGTGTGCTTAAAAGCTATAGCCATATGTCAGTAGATTTAATGGTACGTAAAAGAACTCTTGCGGGACGAGATTCCGCCACACTGGTGGCGCTGATATATTGCTGACATTGACAGCGACGTCTTACGCATATTTACACATACAGTTGGAACATTTCCTAAAATGCTTTATTCGTGGACCTTAAAACGTGTGTGAGATGTCATTATCTCATTTTGGGTGGAATTCAAAACTTGCTGTAGGTAGTAAATAAATAGGAGTAGGACATAAATCCAATACTGTCACCCAGAGCTTCAAGATCTGCGCCTTTTCCCTCATAAAATTACGCGTTTATTAAAAAGCGAATGCGACCAAAAGGACATTAACATGATATCCAATAATTGGTTTTCATACTACCCTGACCAGCTGTCATGTTCAATCTGGAGCAAGGGAATCATGGAACATTTCTGCTGCTAAATTACGTTCACACGCTCCACCATAGTCCGTCCACATAAATCAATGTAGAGAGCCACCTATCTCATTGTGAGGTGCATATGCGGAAAATGAATAAAAGTTTGCTTATTCATGCACCCTGATGATCTGCCCACATTGTTGTGCTCAATTTGCCAATTCCTATCGTCGCTCGCACCTCAGCGCACAATTCTCAACCAGATACTACGCCCTGTAAAATTTACTTAAAAGGCAAAACAGCATGTTCAATTTGTGTTTGCTAACGACCCAAATACTTCGGTAATGTTTCATTTTATGCAACGCAGGAAGATATGTCTTAGTTAGGAACAGTCAAAATTATTACAGCAAGATGATGCCGCAGCACACCATGCTAAAATATCAATGGCTGCTGTGTGTCAGTATTTTTGGAATTAAATCATCTAGAAACATCATATGTTTTGTGTTCAAATTACTTTCTCTATAAACTCCCTTTTTTAAGAAAAAATGGTTGTTCTAAATATTCTTATTTTACCATATACCTACAAGGAATTTGAAAATGATATAGCGTACCCAAGATTTTAAAGAGTTTAATAAAATCGCTGTTGCTGTTTTTGGTTCATAATTAACCTTTTTTTCCGCATGTTATTAATTTTTAAATTTTGAATTTCGAAACTGTTTCCAGCCAAACTATTTCATATTTACAAATTAGTACACGACTATTTTAAACCTGTAATTCCTGAAGCTATCTTGAAAATTTCAAGCCAAGCTTTAAACTGTAATTTGAGTAGCATTTTGAAAAGAGAAAAACGCATAAAAGGGAAAATTCCATGAAAAAACTTCGATTTGTGTAAATAGTAAAAGACCAATTAAATATCTATGTGTACTCTTAAACCTTTAATATCATAAAAATTGGTGGGTCTGTCGGTCGGTCGGTCGGTCGGTCGGTCGGTCGTTCGGTCTGTCGGCTGGCTGGCTCGCTGTCTGGCCGGCTGGTTGGCCGGCTGGCTGGCCGGCTGGCTGGCTGGCCGTCTGGCCGGCTGGCACGCTGGATGGCTGGCCGGCTGGCCGGCTGGCTGGCTGGCTGGCTGGTTACCAACATGCCCCATATTGCAACCTTGGCCTTCAGGGTAACCTCGCCCCACCACTGATGTCTGCACCCATTTCTCAGGTGGGGGCACCCAGAGGGCGCTGTCCATTACCTCCAATGGTAGGGTGATAGTGAAGATGACGGTGAGACGAGAGGACCTACAGCTTATACCGTGGACTCAGAACCAATTTGGCATAGGGGACACTTCACATGTGCTAGACAGAGGTGAAGGCTTGGATAGGGCCGACCTAAAAACGCTAACCCCAGAGCCGGGAATCGAACTAGGGACTCCTAGCCCGGGAGCAAACGAAACCACTGCGCTACCCCGGCGCACTATATTTAAATATTTTTAGCATAAAAGTAAAAGTTGCACGTGTAGATAAAAATGTAAAGCAAAGAGGTAAACAAGATTCACCTTTTTACAAAGTCTCACCACTGCATTGCCATAATTGAGATAAACCTTTATTACACATTTCTATAAGAAATTCAGAGTAATCTAAAGTGACTCTCCTATTAAAAGTCATTCAGAATGAAAACCGGGCTATTCGCAGAAAAATTTATTTATACATCTTAAATAGTATTTTAGTAAAAATCCCTAGTTATTCATGGAAAAAAAGAAAGAAATAACTTAGTACTGGTGAAATTTGTTGAAAATCAACAAGTTTCGATTTAACGAATTTTCCTCTTAGAAATCTTATGTTGTTCACACACGTACGGCCATTTTTCTAAAAATGTCCTTTTTTTGTATTCAGGAGTCTCCAAAATATATTTCTGTAGTGTAATCTTGGTATCGAATTCTTGGGCCGATTAAAGTAGCTTATCTACTTACCATATACGTAGTAGAAAAAGGTAAAAGTAGAGTTTTGGTACGTTCGTCTTGGCAGGTTAACAATATTTAAGAAATAGTACTCGTTCTCTTGAATACCATGTTTATTTGTATTATATCGATTTTAATCGCATTTTGAATGTTTCGAAAATTTTAGCTTAAGTTTAGTACATTTCGGCTCCGAAATGCCGCGGTACACAAAACGTTTAAAGCGTTAAAATACTGCAATTCGCAAATGGAGTTTGCTCGTGAAGTGATTGAATTCGGTTAGTACCTCTGTGAAAGAAAGCTTATTGGATATGAGTTTTGTGTGCCAGGAGAGGATCTCTGGAATAAATGTACGACCCCCTGGCACGCCCTATTTCCAACAAAAGCCCATAAAATTACATGCGAGGTGCTCAATCCAATGTCCTACCGATTGGCATCGCTTTGAATGGGACCCCCTGGTGCAGTGAACCGGCACACACGTCCATTGTGCTATGCCCATGCGAGGATTGAACATATGACCCCTTGCGGTACAGCTGCTGTCATGTGCGATGTGCGATATCATTAGCTTGTTTGACTGTCACACAAGGTGGTCCGTTTGTTTCTCGGATGATAATAGTTTTTCTATTAGAGGCGCGCCCCCCCTCCACACACACACACACACACACACACACACACACACACACACACACACACACACACACACACACACACACGTGCGGGTCCCAAAAAAGAACTTGTGTTTATCCTTATTCTAGTGGTACTACGGGCAATACTACTAAGAGAATGTGTTACTGCGATTGACGCACAGCTACACCTTTGGATCCCTAAATAAAAAAAAACACTTAAAAATATATTTTTTTTTTAAATCAGAGGAATACTGGAAGTAGATATTTAGGTTTAGTACCTTCCAACTACCCCATCAATGGGCATTTTTCGATTTTTTTTTCATTTCTCAAATATGCTGATACCATTTAAATTAAAATCCACGTGTTTCACATGTCTTGGACAATAAAATGTGTATCTTAAATTTTCTGGGATTTTTTTGTGAAACCTTGTTCATTCCTGTCAGAGGTCACTATGGTAGGACACCAGCACGCCATGCGAAGGGCCCTGGTTTGATTCCCATCTGGGTTGTGGAAACTTTTCTGTAACCCAGATTGTTGTTGCTTACCAGATTCTGTGTGTGTGTGTTTGTGTGTGTGTGTGTGTGTGTGTGTGTGTGTGTGTGTGTGTGTGTGTGAGAGAGAGAGAGAGAGAGAGAGAGAGAGAGAGAGAGAGAGAGAGAGAGAGAGAGAAAGAGAGAGAGATATCTGGTGCGTAAACACGTTAAAGTACACAATGTGGTCAAATGGTTTTTTTTTTAAGGGGGGAATTAACTATCACGGAGTTATTCCTTGTTATTGATTTGGATTTTTAAATACTTATTCTTCTTTCAAATAGGATTCTCACTGAATTCTTTATTTTTTCTCCGAAGAATCCTGTAATTTTAGAGTCATATATGATCACACGTTTTTTAAAAATCTGACTCGCTTTACCTGTCTACTCTGTCGCACAAGAATAGTGTAAATAAGTGCAAATGAAAGTGTTATCGGGATTAACAAGAAATACTGGAATAATCAACTTTCATAAGAATACTGCTGAGAAGAACAAGTAGGAAATGTCACGTGAACGTAACGCGACATAATTTTTAAAAATAATTTTATGTAAAGGATACAGCGAGAAAACAGATTAAAACTTAAGTATTTTAAAACACAGTTGATTTCAAAGAAACTATAGCACCAACTTTTTCCGAGACATTCTTTGTTACTGGTTTGGCGTTTCCATACTTGTCATTTTTTGAAGTTCTCTTACCGTTCTGTTATTTCTTCCAACGCTATGAAAAGAGTATGGAATGTGTTGAATTTTGCCGTGGGGATGAAGCGACCCACACTTCATCCTCCGGTACAGCCTTTGTACCTGCAACAGAATGTGTAACAGTTAGAAGCATTTGATACCTACTGGTTAGGCTAATAATTTTAAGAAGCGATAGGGGAGTTAGATACATAATTGCAGTAAATAATTTCCTATGTTAAAATAATGCATTATGTAAAGAGGATTAGTTAAATATTTCCTGGGAGAAGTCATTAACTTGGCAGTATAAGAGCTGATGGAAAGGGCAATCAAACAACTCTTTCTTGTTTGTATATTTGTCCTTCAATAAATCGGCACATTGTAAATTTAAAAGTTCCATTAGGTACGTGGCAGCTCCATTGTTGTCATCGAGTACGCTAGACTTATTGAACCCCTAGATTCTGTACTCACTGCCCCATTGATATAGGCAACTTGGTGCTATACGGTTCTTGCCTGACGTCACACGCACTGCAGGCCTCGCTCCCGACTAAAATACGTGATAACTCTCCAAGCTGTGTTCCTCTGTGCCATTTCCTTCCAAAAGTCGTCTTCATGTAGTTTATCTGATATCTCACGCAGTTTTCCCAGTCTTGTTGTCTTCCTTATCAATTTCTTCGTGAATAAGTAGTTCAACGTCAGTCAGTTTAAACATATTATTTCTGTTTGCAACATAATTTGAGCCCACAGTAAGTCTATTGGATTGTTCTAGCAATCGTAAGGGGGGAAGGTAGATCGCGTCTCATTGATCCAGCTGATACACTATTTTATGGAAGAGTAACTGAATAATGCTGCTTTGAACTCTCTAGAATAAATAGAGGCTACGAAGCATTTATAAACAAAGATATAATGTGACCAGACACGTTCTACCAGACTAGCAAGAAGTGTATCGTTTCCTCTCATCGAATTTAACAAACACCTTGGCTTATTCAAAATACATATTTCTTTTACCACGTCATGTCAAATGTTTACGTTTCAGTTCTGAGTAATTTCAAATGTACGTTCACGCATAGATCCAACCAATAATGATGCTCATTGTAGTGCTTACGTCAACATGCATTGTTATAATACACTGGTATCTACTTTATTTATTTGTATTAGGAAAACTATTTGACCTAAAAATATGGGGGTTTTACTGTTATCTTAAATACATCACTCTCTCCCTCCTCATGGATCAGTTTTTACAAAATCTGAACTTTTGTCTTAGCGCGAATATTATTTATTAGCGATTGATTAGGTTGCTCGTCACAGACCACATAGGGTAAATGCAATACGACAACACCGCAGGACTCCGATTGGTTGCTTACCTAGTAGCGCTCAATGACAAACGCCTTCCCATTTGAAACACATAATACTCCTCAGGTCAGTTATTGCTAGTTCTGTGCGGAAAGAAAAGTGTGCTTGAGCGTTCATTTGCCTTGTGAGTTGTCAGCCTACCCTGTTAAATCACTATTAAAATACGACGTTACGGAAGCAAGACTTAGTGGCAGTAGCATTAGAGGTGGATCGAGGATTCATGGTCCAAAACAAAGATCAGCTTACGTTCGGCGAGTTACATTGCACAGCCAAGCTAGAGAATTTGTCTATTCTCTTGAGGGATTCCTTGAACAGGAAGAGGATGGCTTATTTCTTGACACTGTACCACTTATTCCTTTCAACGAAGTAAGCAATAGGTCTGCGTGTACCCTTAAAAGAAGTAAGGCAACTGTTATCTGGAATCTCTAAAGAGAAGGAACTACAGCCAGGTCCATCAGGCACGTATTTAGAAATCAATTTCCGGGGGGGGGGGGAGGTCCAATGATGTACGTTGAATTATTTGCTTTTAATAAATAATTAATCAGGGATGTGCTTTTATCATGTTAGAAAAAAATAAAAGCACATGTAATATATTATATTCACATGACTTCTCCACGCAAGCTTCTTCAAATTATTCTTAGAAAAGTTTGTTTTTGTCCTGTTTCTTTGGATAAAGTATGTAGAAAGGCCTTGCACATTGCACATTTTTTGTTCTTACACCTGGGATAAAGTGATATAAGCCGTAATCAGATATTTAAAATGCGAACCACTGATTGATGCATTTAAAGTATTAGTTCTCCTTGAATGAAAAAGGAAATAAGAACTTAGAAGTTAAAAATTACATACCTTTAAGTATTTCCACGACCAAAAAAGTCCATCGCCCTCCACCGCTTTTAAACCTGCGACAGCGGGAGTTTGGAAGCTAGTAAACCATGGAGGATTATTTATTATTTTCTCTACCACGAAGTTAGGTATTTGATATCGAGATTTAAGTACAAATACACGTTTTGAGACTCGCTGAATAAAAAAAAACACTTTTAAAGTCCGATTTTTAAAAGAAGATACATGAAAGCTGTCAAACAAGGGACGCGAAGGATAAGAGGGGAACAAAATACATTATTATGGAAGTAAGACGTAGTGGCAGTACGATTGGAGGTGGACCGAGGATTCATGGCCCAAGACAAAGATAGCTTACGTCGGGGTGTTACACTGCATAGTCAAGCTAGAGAATTTGTCTGTTCTCAAGGGAATTCTTTGAACAAGAAGGCGAAAGTTTGTTCCTTATCAATATACCAATCATGCCTTTCAAGCAGAAGCGACAGCCCCATGTCAGTAGATATGGTTGCATGTTAACGAATTCCTGTGGGTCAAAATTCCGGCACGTCGGCGGTGTTGATATCAACATAGCAACTGACAGTCGGTAATAATAGTATATTGGGATACTATTATGTGGTAAGCACTTTATACGGAATGAGGAAAGGTTTGAAAAAAAAACGAGGCGCTTGCGCCGAGAGTCCGTTATGTGCTTACCACATGTGTATTGCATACTATTTTTGCACTACCTATGTGTATTTATATCAATCTGAATTTTAGTGGTTAAAATATTACCTAAAATAACAGTAAATATAATTGAAGATAAATGTTAGATTTTAGAACGTGCATGGCCTATATGTATTTCTATGGAGAAATTACTTACCGCACTGGTGCGGGAATGTCAACTTATGATGCCCAGCAACAATAACGGTAAGTATAGAATTTTAGTTACAACGTGAAAAAATTATTTAAAAGAACTCAACGCATGTGTAGACGTTACAACGCAGTGAATGTGTGAACAACTTATTTTTGTTCTCAAAGGCCTATTTTTTTGTTTCTTGTCAACATCTTTCTCTTCTGATTCAGTAGTTATTTCTGATCTCAAGTAGTTAAATGCTGCCGCTTGTTGTATAGTTTCTCATTTATTATAATCTTACTTCTAAG
Organism: Mantis religiosa; assembly: GCA_030765055.1. NCBI lineage: Eukaryota > Metazoa > Arthropoda > Insecta > Mantodea > Mantidae > Mantis > Mantis religiosa. The sequence continues at coordinate 392,990,663 of CM060950.1, forward strand.
ATGTTCCTTTCCTTCAAATGCTAAAATGATTGTTTTATTTGCTAATGCTATAGATGCATCAAAATTTTTAATCGATTAGTCTATCGATTAATCGAGATATTATCTGTTCGAAAATTATGTGTAAGGATTATATGAAGTACTTTAATACTCTGTATATTTAATTGTTTATGAAACTTTTAAATATTTAGATTCAAAATTTGTGTTTGCATCAAGTGCACTTGCTTTTGTTAGGGAAGGAATTGTTTATATTAATATTAGTAAGTTTAATTTTAATTAGTTTTGTAATATATATTGAATTAGATCTACAATATTTTTGTAAGTAGTTATTTAGTAACGTATTGCCTATGTCAGTATCTACTAAGATTTGTGATACTGACATGCAAATAATAGTTTACATGAAGACTCACCTAGTCACTGCTGTTTCATCCATAATTTTAAACGTGTAAGTGCATTCACATGCTTTGAACTAACTGCTGCTCTTCGTTTGGTGACAATAGTTCCTGCATCACTACACCCACGTTTACAGGAACAGATGTAGCTGGTACACAAAGTAATTTCTTCGCTATAGATGAAAGAATGGGCAACTGAATAGAATTTCTTCCATCACTGAAGAGGATTTGCGAAGTCGTCATCCAGTTCACCCAGACTTGTATATGTGTCAATTTCTGTAGCAAGTGTTATTAACGGGGTGGTTTCCTCGACATCGTCGTTGTAATTAAAAATCAGGTTTCTCTTCTTCAAATTTATTTCTGTCAGTTTTCGCGCTTATCACAGATTTTTCTGTGAGCAATTCCATACTAATTTTCTTGTGCCTCTTGGAAGACATTTCCACGATTTGAATCTTGGATTCAGAGCTGTAACGTCTTCGTACATTTCTAATTTAGGCCAATTATTAATTCTTTCTGTTAAATCTTCCACAAGAGTAGTTTTGAACGTTTTATTTTTGTAATGTACGTCCTCCAACGTTAATTCATATCGGAGGGTGAATGAATTGGGTGAAATGATGCTCAAATGAGCCTAGGCTCCACGGAGTTTAGAATTACCCACATTCGTCTTGAAGGATAAGGGAAAACTCCGGAAAAACCCGTATCCAGGTAACTCATCCTGAACGAGCCTCGAACTCGGGATCTCATGAACGCGAGGCAGACACGCTACCATCTACGCTACCGAGGCGGGCAGTTTTTAACGTGATCAAATACAGAGGGTCTGAATCAGCGACTTTGAGACTTAACCTTAGATAAGTTTTTGCAGATAGCACAACACTTGCTGTGACGTATTTACTTCCCTCAAGAAAATCACAAATTATATCCTGGCAAGGTTTCAGACATTCAAACTTTCTTTGTGTCATTTCCCATTCAATTTCAGTTAATGGAATAATATTTGAATGTTGGGTATCTAATATATTAATAACTGCTGTCTTAGCGTTGAGGAGACTTTAAAACATAATACAAGTACTGTTCCATCGGGTTACTACGTCTTGCTTTAATTTTATCTGTGGAATATTAAGATCGTTCAACTTTTTAGACAGTTTTTTCTAGGTACGGACTGTGTTTAAAGTGGCCCACTACTTTTCTGCATTTACTAAGGAGCATATCTATAGAAATACTTTTAATCCCCTTATTGAGACTTAATTGTAAAGTATGAGCAGAGCACCTAACATTGTAATATTTTGATTTCTCAATACCATGTACATTATTCCTAACATTGTCAGTACAAATTGCGATGACTGAATCTTGCGTTCCAGTCATTTATAACCTGTTCGAGCTCATTAGTGCAAGTGATTGCGCTGTGCTTTTCAGTTGCGTTTTTCACTTGCAACTCCTATGTAACTTTGATTCGCTAATGAAGTCCAGAAATCCCCTGTTAAGCTAACATATCCCGCATACTTTAAGGTGTTCAATAGCTTAGATCTTTAAATATCGTATAACTTGAAAATTCGTCTACTTACAACTTCTTTTGATTTAAGATTATACGAACTGTTTCCAACGGCTTCTCTTAAAACTTCTTTCAGCCCTTCATCCCAAACAATGATAGGTTGGGTATTCTTTTATATCTATTTTACGATTTTATTTGTTAATTCAGCTTCCTTGCTGGAAGAAATCGGTTTAGCTATGAAATTATTTAGATTGGACTACGATGCCTAAGGAACAGTTGTAGATGATTCGTAGCACTTTGAAATGGATGGGTGTGTTTCAAATCATATTTAAAACTACTAGCACTACAACTATAACCAAATGATTTTCCCACAAATTTTACAAAATATTTTTTTTTCTGCCAGACGCTTGGGGTTTAAATTTAATGAAGTCTATGGCATATAGTATATAATAAAATAGAAATTTAAAGTACATTTTCAGAATCTTTAATACTGTGACTTTGTGGGTTCGTGAAATGAAAAGTCCAATTGCACCACTCAAAAATGTTCTTTATTTCCACCGACTTACAGTTAAACTCTTGCCAATTACACAGAATTACGTAATGCACACAATTACGATTCACCAGTTCGTCCGTTACAATTTCACTTGCACTCGTAATTACGTACAATCCTCCGATGCACTCACACAGTCTTCTCGTCGTACTAGCACTGTATTCTTACGCCAAGAACTGACTGACTCCTCTTGCCCGTCGTGTTGCTTATATAGGGTCAGCGGGCCGATCTGGAAGGTTCTAGATTAGATGAAATATTTCGTAAGTTCGAGAACACAGGTGGAACAGAAAGAGACGGCGCAGTGATGTTTTTTTCCCCAGCCATACCTTGTTACCGCTATGACAAACGAGGGGGGCGTGGCTAACGCCGACCGTCTCCTGCTTGCCCACTCTATAGGGTGTTCCGACGTTCGGGTGACACTGCTCCCTCCTCAAAGCTAGTCGTCCCGAACAGCACCATCGTAGCGTGCCAGGCGATCCAGATGTACCACCAACATCTTCCCTCGAGGAACCTTCTGGATGCGGTAGACCACGTTGTTAATCCTCTTCACCACCCGGTACGGTCCTTGCCATGACTGCTGGAGCTTCGGGCAGCGTCCCTTAGTCCGGGTAGGGCGGTACAACCAGAACAGGTCACCTTGCTGGAACCCTTGGCTGTTGGCTTGCCTGTCATACCTGGTCTTCATGCGGTCGCTCGCCTTTTGGATGTTCTGGCGAGCCATCTCGTGCATGTCGTGGAGATGGTCCACCAAGTTCTCCACATACTCGGTCGCTGGCTGTCTCGCTTCCAGAGGGCTTCCAAAAGCCAGGTCATAAGGAAGGCGTAACTCTCGGCCGAACATTAAGATGGCTGGCATCATCCCAGTTGTGTCGTGTGAAGACGAGCGGTAGGCAAGCAAGAACAGTGGCACCTTGACGTCCCAGTCTCGCTGATGGCTGGCCACGACCTACCTCAGGTGTTCCTCTAAGGTCCTGATGTATCTTTCGACCATGACATCCGACAGGGGATGTAGAGGCGTAGTGCGAGTCTTGTTCACCCCAAGCCTTTGTAGTGCCTCCTTCATTAGGTTGGACTCAAAGTTGGTACCCTGGTCACTGTGTAGCTCTAACGGCACCCCAAATCGCCAGAACACTTGCTCCACGAGGCAGTCTGTGATTGTCTTTGCCTCTTGGTTTGGGATGGCGTACACCTCCAGCCACTTGGTGAAGTAGTCCACGACCACCATTAGGTACTTGTTGCCTCGGTCGGAAACTGGGAACGGTCCAGCAATGTCAACGGCGATCCGTTCGAATGGCGCTCCGACGTTGTACTGCTGTGTGCGACCCCGGCTTCTAGTCTGGGGGCCACGACTCGCCGCGCACAAGTGACACTGACCGCACAATCTCTCAGCATCTGCTCGGAGTCTCAGCCAGTAGTAGCGCTGCCGTAGTTTGTCAATAGTTTGGTTCGCTCCCATGTGTCCTCCCGAAGTACCGACGTGCACTTCCTCCAAGACCTCCAGGACCTTACTCCGGGGAAGTACCAACTGTTCTCTCTGTGTCTTCCCATCGGGTGATTCCCACACCCGGAACAGCACGCCCTCTCTGGTCTTCAACGAGTCCCATTGGGCCCAGTACGAATTGTAGGTGGCGCTCCTCGGTGCGATGTCCTCCCAGGTTGGTCTCGTCCCTGCCTCCACTTCCCTCAAGAGTGGCCCCAAGTCTGCGTCTGCCAGCTGCTCCTTCCTCAGGCCTGCGCTATCCCAGCCATCCGCAGGCACTGCCGTGACCACTCGGACTGCTGCGGCACGCTCCTTCTCCTCCACTCTTGTGCACTGGCCACACTCTTCTGGACAAGGTGCTCGGGACATGGCGTCAGCGTTACCGTGGCTCTTCCCTCTACGATGTTCCGAGGTGAAGTCGTACTCCTGCAGCTTCTGGACCCAACGTGCCGTCTGGCCTTCTGGTCGCGCCGTCACCATCACCTCGCTCCTCGCGGGGACAACCACGTCTTCGTTCAAGACGACCGTGCAGATTCCAAGGCGCTCTTCGGGTTGACGGAGTATAAGCTCTTCTCTGTTGAGCCGCAGGACCTTCCTGCCGACGTCGACCGTCGCCTCGTGGCTCCTGAGGGCATCCAGTCCCAGAATAACCTCCTCAGCCACATTCGCGACCAACACCCACAGACGCACGGCACTCCGTCCCAAGGTCAGATCCAGCAGGGCCTCCTTCTCCACAGGCAAGGTGTCGCCCGATTCCGTGACAAGCTCGTATGATCGGCTCGGCTTCCTCGTCGGCAAACCCTGCGCCACGTCAGGTCTGATGATGGTCACGGCTGCCCCAGTGTCCACCAGCACGCGGCACGGCTTCCCTCTCACCGAACCTTCCGCGATGAGGCTGTCATCCATACGCCGGCTGACGGCGCGCAGTGTTACTGTAGGGGATGGTGGCATAGGCGCCGACGTGCCCCTCTCCACGCCGGGCGTTACTCGTTCTTCCGGCTGCTCTTCCTGGTGTGGGCAGCCTCTCTGCAGGTGTCCGGGCTGTCCACACTCCCAACACAGGCCATGAGGTGTTCGCCGGCGTCCCTCGGCTCTTCTTCTGTCTCCGGCGTTGCGGACACTCCTCGTTCTCGACGTCGGGATAGATGTTACCTTGGCCGCCTCATCCTTAATGCCGCTGTCAGCGCCTCGTGGATGGTTTTATAATCGCCGAGCATTAGGCGCTGACGAATCTCCGTGTCCCGTACCCCGTCGACAAAGTTGTAGGCGGCTTCCCGGGATACGAACTCCAGTGGCAGGTCAACCAAGGCCTTGCTAGCCAGCTGCTCAATCGCTATGGCGAATTCCTGCAGTGCCTCCCCCGACTGCTGTTACCTTGCCTTTAGCTGGCTGCGGTATGCTGCGGCTAAGCGGTGGTTCCCAAAACGATTCTCCAGGGCCTCTCAGATGTCCTTGGGCGCCGCCGTTGTCTGCACTGCGTTTAGGACTTTCGCGGCACGTCCCTGGAAGCTGGCTGTTAACTGTATGGCCTCCTCCTCCGGTGACCATCTGTTGTGCTTGGCCACTGTGTCGAACTGGCGGCGGTAGACTTCAAATGTTGACGCGCCGTCATATTTCGGAGGTTTGACGCGCGCTGATGTTGTGTCGCGTCCCGGTGCGTCGGCCTTCAAATCCTTCGGTCTCCTGCCGACGACGTCCTCCACCATGGCGTTCAGGGACTTGACGCTGCTGTCGGCCTTTCCCTCCAGGTTGTTTACGCGGTTCGCGAGGTGTTCGACGTCTTCAACCATGGCGTTCAGGGACTTGGCGTTATTGTCGGCCTGTTCCTCTAGGTCATTGAAGCAGTTCGCCAGGTCCTCGACGCTCTCCTCCGCTTGGCCCATCCGCTTGCCCAGCTCCGTCACGTTATCCCTCACGCCGGCCAACTGTCCTTCAAATTTGGCGGTGAGAGCCTCGTTCGCCACCTTCATTTCCGTGGTCAGTTCGGCCATCTTTGCGGTCATTTTCGTGACCAAGTTGTTGTTTGCCGTTTCTGTGTTCGCTGTTATTTCGGCCTTCATTTCTTACATCTTCTCGGTGATGTTGTCGTTGGACGTCTTCATTTGTTCTAACTCCGCGGCCAGGTTGTTATTTACCGCTTCTGTTTTTGATGTTACTTCGGCCTTCATTTCCATCATCTTCTCCAAAAAATTTTCCAATGCCGCGTCCATGGTTGTAATGTTCGGTGAAGTTATCATACCACTCCTGACACCAGTGTGACTTTGTGGGTTCGTGAAATGAAAAGTCCAATTGCACCACTCAAAAATGTTCTTTATTTCCACCGACTTACAGAACACTCTTGCCAATTACACAGAATTACGTAATGCACACAATTACGATTCACCAGTTCGTCCGTTATAATTTCACTTGCACTCGTAATTACGTACAATCCTCCGATGCACTCACACAGTCTTCTCGTCGTACTAGCACTGTATTCTTACGCCAAGAACTGACTGACTCCTCTTGCCCGTCGTGTTGCTTATATAGGGTCAGCGTGCCGATCTGGAAGGTTCTAGATTAGATGAAATATCCCGTAAGTTCGAGAACACAGGTGGAACAGAAAGAGACGGCGCAGTGATGTTTTTTTCCCTGCCACCCCTTGTTACCGCTATAAGATAAACGAGGGGGGCGTGGCTAACGCCAACCCTCTCCTGCTTGCCCGCTCCTTAGGGTGTTCCGAAGTTCGAGTGACAATACGTTTTAAGGTATAGGTATGGTGACATTATTTTATAAATATTTGAAGTTGCATGCCCCAGTCTAATACCTATTGTGACTAATCATACGACAGAGGGGGAGGGGTCTAATGGCCCATCGGCAGATAAGTCATTTCATCATATGACAGATTTATTTCTTACAAATTTGAGTCATTAAAATGTTATGCTAGATTAGAGTAATGTGTATAAAATTATCATCCATTGACTATCAATGTAAGCCAAAAAATGATTTTAATCTGTATCCAGATTTAGAATTGGTAATGTCTATGCACATTTTTAATTTTTATTATTTAAAAATGGTGATTTAATTGTATCTTGTTTGCTCTATTTTTCTTGCCAAGGTTTGCAAGATGTACAATAACAAGATTAGCCTTTGGGCATCCAAGTTACAGATTCCTTTTAGGTTCAAGTGTGTAAAATAATGAATTTATAACATGGAAAGAAACATATTTTTAGAAATTGAATTCACTGACATAGTAAATAATTATATGTTGTGTAACAAAGCATAATTCACACAGAAGCATTCAATATACAGGAAGGCCGAAATGTGAATTTGTTAGTATAAATAACCAAAAATTCAAATTTTGACCAAAAGTAACCAAAGTTTTGATCTATGTAACAAAATGATTACTTACCCTTGTTAGCTCAGTGTCTACTCTTATTAGATAATGCCTGCACATTAGTTCCAGCATTCACATTTTTCATTTTATTTCCTATTGTCATGTCTATGTTCTTTCCCTTAACAAGTTCTACGCATGCCAATTCACACTTCATTTCTGAGAAAAAACCTTTGCAGTATATTACTTTGTACTTAGCGTTTTGTTTAATAGAGACAGCTACTCACCCTCCTGCATCTCAAAAACTTGTTGCTAGTATATATCCCTTGCATTTGTTTACTTTAATTTCCTCTTCCTTTAGGATATGCTCCCTGAAGATTATAACATGAGAAAATATGTATACCATAACATTGTTTTATAATGCACCCCTTTTGTTAGCAATATACTGTATGTTTTTCTGTAAAACTCTTAACACATTAAATAAGAATTTGGTGAAAGAATGCTCTTTTGTGGGCGAGAATCTCATCTTTTCAGACTTTTTCATTTCTTCTTGTGCTGTGATGACAAGAGCTCAATTTCAAGACCAGTTTTTATACCTTTTGACTATTGCTATTCTCCTTGCATCTTAATAGAAAATGTAGGTAACCAATTCATTTACAAAAAATTGTATGGTAAGTAAATCCATTGACGAGGATGACGCTTTTATATACAATTCAGATATTTATAGTTTTAAAAACGCTATTTTGGGCACAATAAGGCAACGATTAACCAACTTGGTTACCCAGAGAGAGAAAGAAAAAGAGAGAGAGATGACAGTTATAAATAACCTATTTTTGTGAGCACCCTATGTCGTGCCGCAGATATAAAGATTTCGGTTATATGCGGAATTATGATTTGAAAGCAAGATGGCTTAAATGCTGAGAGTATGTAGCTCAGGGGCTTATAAAGGTCAAAATTATAGGTAATAAAATGTAGGGCCCCCGGCGGGACTCGAACCCGCTGCAACCCTTACGTCTCTAAATGCAATTGATCATTGCATCCATTGTGCTACGGAGGCCAGTTATTCATAGCGTCCTTTTCAGGTAAATGAATGTGTATATTGGTTTATATCACTGATTTTCATCCAATAGTGTTGTTTTTTTACAATATAATTATAGACGGAGGAGCTGAAGCAACTTATTATAAATAGCTAGTATGAAAACTCCAAATATACTCAACAAAAGTCTTAATTCTCTCGAAACCTACATGAAGTCTGATCTTTAATGCTATCTGGTGGTAGCAGAAAGAAATAAAGGGTTTCCTGGTTCCTGTTGTAGATGGGGCGACAATCGCGTTTTTTTTCCCCCTTTCCTGGATATACGAAGAGATTGGTATTCGAAGTTTAGAATGAGAAGTCGTATTTTCATTTTCTAATGTCTTAAACATGCAAGGAGGACAAAATATCACGTTCCGGCCAACTCTCAAAGATGTATCGCTTAAAGCCTACATGCACTATGTGCATTGTAACTATATGGAACCATTAATAAGAAAATTTGTACAAACGTGGATGTCAATTAACTTGAAGACTAAAGAATGGCATTTCAAGAATAGTGTGTTGGGAAGGTCGTTTGAATGAGTTGTCTTTGTTTATTGTGCAATTGCAATTTTGACATAGGAAATTATTTACTGCAATTATGTATATAACTCACCTATCGCTTCTTAAAATTATTAGCTTAACCAGTAGGTATCAAATGCTTCTAATTGTTACACATTCTTTTGCAGGTACAAAGGTTGTACCGGAGGCCGAAGTGTGGGTCGCTTCATCCCGACGGCAAAATTCAACACATTCCATACTCTTTTCATCGCGTTGGAAGAAATAATAGAACGGTAACAGAACTTCAAAACTGTGAAGTATGGAAACGCCAAACCAGTAAGAAAGAATATCTCGGAAAAGTTGGTGCTATAGGTTTTTTGAAATCAACTGTGTTTTAAAATACCGAGGTTTTAATATTTTCTCGCTGTATCCTTTACATAAAATTATGTTTTAAAATTATGTTCCGTTACATTCACGTGACATTTCCTACTTGTTCTTCTCAGCAGTATTCTTATGAAAGTAGATTATTCCAGTATTTCTTTTTAATCCCGATAACACTTTCATTTGCACTTATTTACACTATTCTTGTGCGACAGAGTAGATAGGTAAAGCGAGTCAGATTTTTAAAAAACGTGTGATCACATATGGCTCTAAAATTACAGGATTCTTCGGATAAAGAATAAAGAATACTGTGAAAATCTCATTTGAAAGAAGTAGGTATAAGTATCTAAAAATCAAAATCAACAACAAGGAATAACTCGGAGATAGTAAATCCCCCCTCAAAAAAAATTAGCAAAATTGTGTACTTTAACGTGTTTACACATCAATCTATCTCTCTCTCTCTCACGTACTCACGCACGCAAGTACAATTGTTTTGTAAGTATTTTAAGTTGCATGCTCCATTGTAATACCTATTGTGACTAATCATACGACAGATAGGGAGGGGGTCTAACGGCCCATCGACAGGTAAGTCATTTCATCATATGACAGATTTATTTCTTACAAATTTGAGTCATTAAAATATTATGCTAGATTAGAGTAATATGTATAAAGATATCATGCATTGGCTTTCAATGTAAGCCTAAAATGGTTTTAATCTCTATCCAGAAATAGAATTGGTAATGTCTGTGGACACTTTAAATTCTTATTATTTAAAACTGGTGATTTAATTGTATATTGTTTGCTCTATTTTTCTTGCCAGGGTTTGCAAGATGTACAATAAAAATATCAGCCTTTGGGTATTCAAGTTACAGATTCTTTTTAGCTTCTAGTGTGTAACATAATGAATTTATAACATGGGAAGAAACAGCTTTTTAAAATTGAATTCACTGAAATAGTAAATAATTAAATGTTGTGTAACAAAGCATAATTCACACAGAAGCATTCACTATACATGAAGCCCGAAATGTGAATTTGTTAGTATAAATAAACAAAACTCCAAGTTTTGACCAAAAGTAACCAACCTTTTGCTCTTCAACTTCCATATAACAAAATTTATGAACATACTTTAAATAAAAGTGAATTGATAAGATATTGATATTGCTTCACTCACACTGTATTTTCACACTGTTTTTCACAGGGCATGTTTCAAGAGCTGTTGCTTACATCTAGATTCACTTTTAACTTGTGCTTCGCTGTCTCTGATCTTCTTTCAATTTTTTATATTTTTGACGTCTACATGAACTTCAAAACAGTTCAACTTCGTGGATTATTTTAAGTAAGATTTATTTATTTTCCTCATTGCTCACAACTTCTGATTGCAGTGGTATATAGTATTCCACATACACACTTTGTAAGTTTTGTAGTTCAATTTTAAGGTCTTTAAATCCAAATGTCCAATGTGCAGTGTCAGTGCTCTTTCTTTTTCTTATTGTCTTTATTCCCTCCTCTTCTTTTTGTTCCCTGTAAAAATAATGTTTGTCATTATTTTGTTTATTAAGCTAGATTATAAGCAATTATTCTGTTATTTTTAACTCGGGAGAAATATAATTTAGATTCAGATTTATTCACCAACAAAATTCGTACACAATATGGACTTTGTCAAAAGATGATAAGACAAACATTATCATATTTACAATATACAAAATAACAAAAGGTTCCACTGAGGTGAAACATAGATACCCAGCATTTGCCTTAATGATTGAGGGAACCTCGGAAAAAAACCACAGTCAGGTATACAATTTCATTTGAACATTTTAAATTGAGTAAATTTCTATATTCATTATATTTACAATTGAGGTTGTTCAAGTACTAAAATATATCTTGTCGTGAAGCTTCTTCTTGAGCCGAAGTGCATCTCCCAGATGAACAGGATCCATGAAACAAACAACTTCAGAGGGGCAGCATTTTCAAAAATTGACTATTACGGATTCTCATTTACCAATTTCTAATACAAATAAATAAGTGATTTAGCGCAAATGGTAATCAAAATTGGATATTCATAAATTCATGAACTGAATAAAACATATTTTAAGAGCAAGTTTTCAACTTTACTTTGAATGCTTTTATCTGTGAAACTTTGATGGTCTCTGGTATTTTATAAGTTAACACCTTTATGGGGAACTGAATTTAAACTTCTTGTTAATCTATTTTGTTGGAGAAGGATTGATGTTGCTATTCGTGTATTGTGTAAATCTCCTGATAAACATAAATCGAACATTGGTTAATTATTCGTTGAATTATCAAACACAATTAAAAGTGACAAAAGACTTATTTACTCTACTTGTTGGCCCCGCAGTTTCTGGTGGTACAATTGGAAAAGGCCATTCTTTTTTGTTTAGTTATTGTTTTCCTGGCACTATCTATTTTGGCCTGAAAGCAGATCTAGAAGCTGATTTTCAATTAAAAGCTATGTCATTTACATGAGTAACAACGATGACACGTTTATCTCATTACATTGCAATATTATAAGAATTAATAAATATTTTAAGAATATTTTAATAATATTTTAGAATAATATAAGAAATATTATAAGAATAATGTCAATATTATAAGAATTATTAAATATTAATAGAATGATTTCATGTTTCAAAACCTCAGGTTTATGTCAATCCTGGGGCAATTTTTTCATTTTTGAGTTAAAATTTTATGAGGAAATGTGTGATACGTAATACTAATTCTAAAAATAACCAAATTTTCGTTTAAAAGTTATTTGCGAGTAAAGTGTTACATGCTTAGTATTTGATTATCTGGATTGCATTGCGTGTAGCATACATGTTTGTAATTTGTTTTGTAAATCGTGAAATACAGTTTTCAGAAGGTTTGCTCTAACAGCTCTTATGATTAAGAGAATCTTAAAATATTACACACTAGTCATTTAAATGCAAAAATGAAAATTGATGTAAAATACGTGATGTAAACAAACACATATTTCCAGGCAAATACGTTACAAGTTTAAATTTCAGTAATGTTTTGCTTGATATTTGTAAATTGCAACTATTGTGAAACAGGGCCTTGGTCGCTATGTAATCGCTAATGTTGCAAAAAAAAAAAAATCATTCACAAGAGATTTTGTATTTAAAGATACTACATTTGTGTAGTAGATATTCGTCCATGTCTTAATATCGAAGACGACTTTGCTGGCTATTTCAGAAAGGGTAGAAATATTTCCATGTTATTCGTGATGCAAATACCTTTAATGTAAACGTAACCCATGGCTTAGGTAATAGCCCGCAAGCGAGGCAGAGCCTGCCAACCCGATTGCCGGCCTCACGCCCACATACGCAAGGCAGAGGTAGGCGATCATCCAATCGATACGAGGTGGAAATGTCAGCATCACTGCTTTCGCTTTCTTGACCAGGGTTCGCTACCTAACGTAGCTCCTCACTCACGATGCTGATTGGACACCGGTCCTATATCCTGTACTTAAAGTCCGCACCTCCAGGGGTGGGGTAGATCTCGGGTGGCATTACGTGACAGGGAACCAAAGCATAACGCACTTGCCCACAATCGCAGAACATACATTTAATGTATAGTGTCATACAATAGTCATTTTTAGAAAATCAAATTCTGCGAAGGATGTTTATGTGAAGTGTAGTTTGGGATGGTAGGGTTTGCTTCAAAGTCTTTGTGTCTTGTGTCTCCTTGGAAGACACTGAATTTAAATACTAATTTTGGTTCTCAATTGACTTTTCGATTTTGCTCTCTGTCGCTCTCGCAACACATATGCGTTGGCCTTGGTGGCCCAATCGGTTAGGCGCTGGCCTACTCATCCCAAGGTCCCGAGTTCAAGTCCGGCTGGTCTTAAGTTGTAAGTGTGCTTAAAAGCTATAGCCATATGTCAGTAGATTTAATGGTACGTAAAAGAACTCTTGCGGGACGAGATTTCGCCACACTGGTGGCGCTGATATATTGCTGACATTGACAGCGACGTCTTACGCATATTTACACATACAGTTGGAACATTTCCTAAAATGCTTTATTCGTGGACCTTAAAACGTGTGTGAGATGTCATTATCTCATTTTGGGTGGAATTCAAAACTTGCTGTAGGTAGTAAATAAATAGGAGTAGGACATAAATCCAATACTGTCACCCAGAGCTTCAAGATCTGCGCCTTTTCCCTCATACAATTACGCGTTTATTAAAAAGCGAATGCGACCAAAAGGACATTAACATGATATCCAATAATTGGTTTTCATACTACCCTGACCAGCTGTCATGTTCAATCTGGAGCAAGGGAATCATGGAACATTTCTGCTGCTAAATTACGTTCACACGCTCCACCATAGTCCGTCCACATAAATCAATATAGAGAGCCATCTATCTCATTTTGAGGTGCATATGCGGAAAATAAATAAATGTTTGCTTATTCATGCACCCTGATGATCTGCCCACATTGTTGTGCTCAATTTGCCAATTCCTATCGTCGCTCGCACCTCAGCGCACAATTCTCAACCAGATACTACGCCCTGTAAAATTTACTTAAAAGGGAAAACAGCATGTTCAATTTGTGTTTGCTAACGACCCAAATACTTCGGTAATGTTTCATTTTATGCAACGCAGGAAGATATGTCTTAGTTAGGAACAGTCAAAATTATTACAGCAAGATGATGCCGCAGCACACCCTGCTAAAATATCAATGGCTGCTGTGTGTCAGTATTTTTGGAATTAAATCATCTAGAAACATCATATGTTTTGTGTTCAAATTACTTTCTCTATAAACTCCCTTTTTTAAGAAAAAATGGTTGTTCTAAATATTCTTATTTTACCATATACCTACAAGGAATTTGAAAATGATATAGCGTACCCAAGATTTTAAAGAGTTTAATAAAATCGCTGTTGCTGTTTTTGGTTCATAATTAACCTTTTTTTCCGCATGTTATTAATTTTTAAATTTCGAATTTCGAAACTGTTTCCAGCCAAACTATTTCATATTTACAAATTAGTACACGACTATTTTAAACCTGTAATTCCTGAAGCTATCTTGAAAATTTCAAGCCAAGCTTTAAACTGTAATTTGAGTAGCATTTTGAAAAGAGAAAAACGCATAAAAGGGAAAATTCCATGAAAAAACTTCGATTTGTGTAAATAGTAAAAGACCAACTAAATATCTATGTGTACTCTTAAACCTTTAATATCATAAAAATTGGTGGGTCTGTCGGTCGGTCGGTCGGTCGGTCGTTCGGTCTGTCGGCTGGCTGGCTCGCTGTCTGGCCGGCTGGCTGGCTGGCTGGCTGGCCGGCTGGCTGGCTGGCCGTCTGGCCGGCTGGCACGCTGGATGGCTGGCCGGCTGGCCGGCTGGCTGGCTGGCTGGCTGGCTGGCTGGTTACCAACATGCCCCATATTGCAACCTTGGCCTTCAGGGTAACCTCGCCCCACCACTGATGTCTGCACCCATTTCTCAGGTGGGGGCACCCAGAGTGCGCTGTCCATTACCTCCAATGGTAGGGTGATAGTAAAGATGACGGTGAGACGAGAGGACCTACAGCTTATACCGTGGACTCAGAACCAATTTGGCATAGGGGACACTTCACATGTGCTAGACAGAGGTGAAGGCTTGGATAGGGCCGACCTAAAAACGCTAACCCCAGAGCCGGGAATCGAACTAGGGACTCCTAGCCCGGGAGCAAACGAAACCACTGCGCTACCCCGGCGCACTATATTTAAATATTTTTAGCATAAAAGTAAAAGTTGCACGTGTAGATAAAAATGTAAAGCAAAGAGGTAAACAAGATTCACCTTTTTACAAAGTCTCACCACTGCATTGCCATAATCGCGATAAACCTTTATTACACATTTCTATAAGAAATTCAGAGTAATCTAAAGTGACTCTCCTATTAAAAGTCATTCAGAATGAAAACCGGGCTATTCGCAGAAAAATTTATTTATACATCTTAAATAGTATTTTAGTAAAAATCCCTAGTTATTCATGGAAAAAAAGAAAGAAATAACTTAGTACTGGTGAAATTTGTTGAAAATCAACAAGTTTCGATTTAACGAATTTTCCTCTTAGAAATCTTATGTTGTTCACACACGTACGGCCATTTTTCTAAAAATGTCCTTTTTTGTATTCAGGAGTCTCCAAAATATATTTCTGTAGTGTAATCTTGGTATCGAATTCTTGGGCCGATTAAAGTAGCTTATCTACTTACCATATACGTAGTAGAAAAAGGTAAAAGTAGAGTTTTGGTACGTTCGTCTTGGCAGGTTAACAATATTTAAGAAATAGTACTCGTTCTCTTGAATACCATGTTTATTTGTAGTATATCGATTTTAATCGCATTTTGAATGTTTCGAAAATTTTAGCTTAAGTTTAGTACATTTCGGCTCCAAAATGCCGCGGTACACAAAACGTTTAAAGCGTTAAAATACTGCAATTCGCAAATGGAGTTTGCTCGTGAAGTGATTGAATTCGGTTAGTACCTCTGTGAAAGAAAGCTTATTGGATATGAGTTTTGTGTGCCAGGAGAGGATCTCTGGAATAAATGTACGACCCCCTGGCACGCCCTATTTCCAACAAAAGCCCATAAAATTACATGCGAGGTGCTCAATCCAATGTCCTACCGATTGGCATCGCTTTGAATGGGACCCCCTGGTGCAGTGAACCGGCACACACGTCCATTGTGCTATTCCCATGCGAGGATTGAACATATGACCCCTTGCGGTACAGCTGCTGTCATGTGCGATCTGCGATATCATTAGCTTGTTTGACTGTCACACAAGGTGGTCCGTTTGTTTCTCGGATGATAATAGTTTTTCTATTAGAGGCGCGCCCCCCCTCCACACACACACACGCACACACACACACACACACACACACACACACACACACACACACACACACACACACACACACACGTGCGGGTCCCAAAAAAGAACTTGTGTTTATCCTTATTCTAGTGGTACTACGGGCAATACTACTAAGAGAATGTGTTACTGCGATTGACGCACAGCTACACCTTTGGATCCCTAAATAAAAAAAAACACTTAAAAATATTTTTTTTTTTTTTTTTTAAATCAGAGGAATACTGGAAGTAGATATTTAGGTTTAGTACCTTCCAACTACCCCATCAATGGGCATTTTTCGATTTTTTTTTTTTTTCATTTCTCAAATATGCTGATACTATTTAAATTAAAATCCACGTGTTTCACATGTCTTGGACAATAAAATGTATATCTTAAATTTTCTGGGATTTTTTTGTGAAACCTTGTTCATTCCTGTCAGAGGTCACTATGGTAGGACACCAGCACGCCATGCGAAGGGCACTGGTTTGATTCCCATCTGGGTTGTGGAAACTTTTCTGTAACACAGATTGTTGTTGCTTACCAGATTCTGTGTGTGTGTGTGTGTGTGTGTGTGTGTGTGTGTGTGTGTGTGTGTGTGAGAGAGAGAGAGAGAGAGAGAGAGAGAGAGAGAGAGAGAGAGAGAGAGAGAGAGAGAGAGAAAGAGAGAGAGATATCTGGTGCGTAAACACGTTAAAGTACACAATGTTGTCAAATGCTTTTTTTTTAAGGGGGGAATTAACTATCACGGAGTTATTCCTTGTTATTGATTTGGATTTTTAAATACTTATTCTTCTTTCAAATAGGATTCTCACTGAATTCTTTATTTTTTCTCCGAGGAATCCTGTAATTTTAGAGTCATATATGATCACACGTTTTTTAAAAATCTGACTCGCTTTACCTGTCTACTCTGTCGCACAAGAATAGTGTAAATAAGTGCAAATGAAAGTGTTATCGGGATTAACAAGAAATACTGGAATAATCAACTTTCATAAGAATACTGCTGAGAAGAACAAGTAGGAAATGTCACGTGAATGTAACGCGACATAAGTTTTAAAAATAATTTTATGTAAAGGATACAGCGAGAAAACAGATTAAAACTTAAGTATTTTAAAACACAGTTGATTTCAAAGAAACTATAGCACCAACTTTTTCCGAGACATTCTTTGTTACTGGTTTGGCGTTTCCATACTTGTCATTTTTTGAAGTTCTCTTACCGTTCTGTTATTTCTTCCAACGCTATGAAAAGAGTATGGAATGTGTTGAATTTTGCCGTGGGGATGAAGCGACCCACACTTCATCCTCCGGTACACCCTTTGTACCTGCAACAGAATGTGCAACAGTTAGAAGCATTTGATACCTACTGGTTAGGCTAATAATTTTAAGAAGCGATAGGGGAGTTAGATACATAATTGCAGTAAATAATTTCCTATGTTAAAATAATGCATTATGTAAAGAGGATTAGTTAAATATTTCCTGGGAGAAGTCATTAACTTGGCAGTATAAGAGCTGATGGAAAGGGCAATCAAACAACTCTTTCTTGTTTGTATATTTGTCCTTCAATAAATCGTCACATTGTAAATTTAAAAACTCCATTAGGTACGTGGCAGCTCCATTGTTGTCATCGAGTACGCTAGACTTATTGAACCCCTAGATTCTGTACTCACTGCCCCATTTATATAGGCAACTTGGTGCTATACGGTTCTTGCCTGACGTCACACGCACTGCAGGCCTCGCTCCCGACTAAAATACGTGATAACTCTCCAAGCTGTGTTCCTCTGTGCCATTTCCTTCCAAAAGTCGTCTTCATGTAGTTTATCTGATATCTCACGCAGTTTTCCCAGTCTTGTTGTCTTCCTTATCAATTTCTTCGTGAATAAGTAGTTCAACGTCAGTCACTTTAAACATATTATTTCTGTTTGCAACATAATTTGAGCCCACAGTAAGTCTATTGGATTGTTCTAGCAATCGTAAGGGGGGAAGGTAGATCGCGTCTCATTGATCCAGCTGATACACTATTTTATGGAAGAGTAACTGAATAATGCTGCTTTGAACTCTCTAGAGTAAATAGAGGCTACGAAGCATTTATAAACAAAGATATAATGTGACCAGACACGTTCTACCAGACTAGCAAGAAGTGTATCGTTTCCTCTCATCGAATTTAACAAACACCTTGGCTTATTCAAAATACATATTTCTTTTACCACGTCATGTCAAATGTTTACGTTTCAGTTCTGAGTAATTTCAAATGTACGTTCACGCATAGATCCAACCAATAATGATGCTCATTGTAGTGCTTGCGTCAACATGCATTGTTATAATACACTGGTATCTACTTTATTTATTTGTATTAGGAAAACTATTTGACCTAAAAATATGGGGGTTTTACTGTTATCTTAAATACATCACTCTCTCCCTCCTCATGGATCAGTTTTTACAAAATCTGAACTTTTGTCTTAGCGCGAATATTATTTATTAGCGATTGATTAGGTTGCTCGTCACAGACCACATAGGGGAAATGCAATACGACAACACCGCAGGACTCCGATTGGTTGCTTACCTAGTAGCGCTCAATGACAAACGCCTTCCCATTTGAAACACATAATACTCCTCAGGTCAGTTATTGCTAGTTCTGTGCGGAAAGAAAAGTGTGCTTGAGCGTTCATTTGCCTTGTGAGTTGTCAGCCTACCCTGTTAAATCACTATTAAAATACGACGTTACGGAAGCAAGACTTAGTGGCAGTAGCATTAGAGGTGGATCGAGGATTCATGCTCCAAAACAAAGATCAGCTTACGTTCGGCGAGTTACATTGCACAGCCAAGCTAGAGAATTTGTCTATTCTCTTGAGGGATTCCTTGAACAGGAAGAGGATGGCTTATTTCTTGACACTGTACCACTTATTCCTTTCAACGAAGTAAGCAAAAGGTCTGCGTGTACCCTTAAAATAAGTAAGGCAACTGTTATCTGGAATCTCTAAAAAGAAGGAACTACAGCCAGGTCCATCAGGCACGTATTTAGAAATCAATTTCTGGGGGGGGGGGGGAGGTCCAAAAATGTACGTTGAATTATTTGCTTTTAATAAATAATTAATCAGGGATGTGCTTTTATCATGTTAGAAAAAAATAAAAGCACATGTAATATATTATATTCACATGACTTCTCCACGCAAGCTTCTTCAAATTATTCTTAGAAAAGTTTGTTTTTGTCCTGTTTCTTTGGATAAAGTATGTAGAAAGGCCTTGCACATTGCACATTTTGTTCTTACACCTGGGATAAAGTGATATAAGCCGTAATCAGATATTTAAAATGCGAACCACTGATTGATGCATTTAAAGTATTAGTTCTCCTTGAATGAAAAAGGAAATAAGAACTTAGAAGTTAAAAATTACATACCTTTAGGTATTTCCACGACCAAAAAAGTCCATCGCCCTCCACCGCTTTTAAACCTGCGACAGCGGGAATTGGAAGCTAGTAAACCATGGAGGATTATTTATTATTTTCTCTACCACGAAGTTAGGTATTTGATATCGAGATTTAAGCACAAATACACGTTTTGAGACTCGCTGAATAAAAAAAACACTTTTAAAGTCCGATTTTTAACAGAAGATAAATGAAAGCTGTCAAACAAGGGACGCGAAGGATAAGAGGGGAACAAAATACATTATTATGGAAGTAAGAAGTAGTGGCAGTACGATTGGAGGTGGACCGAGGATTCATGGCCCAAGACAAAGATAGCTTACGTCGGGGTGTTACACTGCATAGTCAAGCTAGAGAATTTGTCTGTTCTCTAGGGAATTCTTTGAACAAGAAGGCGAAAGTTTGTTCCTTATCAATATACCAATCATGCCTTTCAAGCAGAAGCGACAGCCCCATGTCAGTAGATATGGTTGCATGTTAACGAATTCCTGTGGGTCAAAATTCCGGCACGTCGGCGGTGTTGATATCAACATAGCAACTGACAGTCGGTAATAATAGTATATTGGGATACTATTATGTGGTAAGCACTTTATACGGAATGAGGAAAGGTTTGAAAAAAAAAACGAGGCGCTTGCGCCGAGAGTCCGTTATGTGCTTACCACATGTGTATTGCATACTATTTTTGCACTACCTATGTGTATTTATATCAATCTGAATTTTAGTAGTTAAAATATTACCTAAAATAACAGTAAATATAATTGAAGATAAATGTTAGATTTTAGAACGTGCATGGCCTATATGTATTTCTATGGAGAAATTACTTACCGCACTAGTGCGGGAATGTCAACTTATGATGCACAGCAACAATAACGGTAAGTATAGAATATTAGTTACAACGTGAAAAAATTATTTAAAAGAACTCAACGCATGTGTAGACGTTACAACGCAGTGAATGTGTGAACAACTTATTTTTGTTCTCAAAGGCCTATTTTTTTGTTTCTTGTCAACATCTTTCTCTTCTGATTCAGTAGTTATTTCTGATCTCAAGTAGTTAAATGCTGCCGCTTGTTGTATAGCTTCTCATTTATTATAATCTTACTTCTAAGATGTTCCTTTCCTTCAAATGCTAAAATGATTGTTTTATTTGCTAGTGCTATAGATGCATCAAAATTTTTAGTGGATTAGTCTATCGATTAATCGAGATATTATCTGTTCGAAAATTATGTGTAAGGATTATATGAAGTACTTTAATACTCTGTATATTTAATTGTTTATGAAACTTTTAAATATTTAGATTCAAAATTTGTGTTTGCATCAAGTGCACTTGCTTTTGTTAGGGAAGGAATTGTTTATATTAATATTAGTAAGTTTAATTTTAATTAGCTTTGTAATATATATTGAATTAGATCTACAATATTTTTGTAAGTAGTTATTTAGTAACGTATTGCCTAAGTCGGTATCTACTAAGATTTGTGATACACAAATTCACATGCTTTGAATTAACTGCTGCTCTTCGTTTGGTGACAATAGTTCCTGCATCACTACACCCACGTTCACAGGAACAGATGTAGCTGGTACACAAAGTAATTTCTTCGCTATATATGAAAGAATGGGCAACTGAATT
Source organism: Mantis religiosa (assembly GCA_030765055.1). Taxonomy (NCBI): domain Eukaryota; kingdom Metazoa; phylum Arthropoda; class Insecta; order Mantodea; family Mantidae; genus Mantis; species Mantis religiosa. The sequence continues at coordinate 393,011,715 of CM060950.1, forward strand.
GAATTTCTTCCATCACTGAAGAGGATTTGCGAAGTCGTCATCCAGTTCACCCAGACTTGTATATGTGTCAATTTCTGTAGCAAGTGTTGTTAACGGGGTGGTTTCCTCGACATCGTCGTTGTAATTAAAAATCAGGTTTCTCTTCTTCAAATTTATTTCTGTCAGTTTTCGCGCTTATCACAGATTTTTCTGTAAGCATTTCCATACTAATTTTCTTGTGCCTCTTGGAAGACATTTCCACGATTTGAATCTTGGATTGAGAGCTGTAACGTCTTCGTACATTTCTAATTTAGGCCAATTATTAATTCTTTCTGTTAAATCTTCCACAAGAGTAGTTTTGAAGGTTTTTTTTTTTTTTGTAATGTACGTCCTCCAACGTTAATTCATATCGGAGGGTGAATGAATTGGGTGAAATGATGCTCAAATGAGCCTAGGCTCCATGGAGCTTAGAATTACCCACATTCGTCTTGAAGGATAAGGGAAAACTCCGGAAAAACCCGTATCCAGGTAACTCATCCTGACCGAGACTCGAACTCGGGATCTCATGAACGCGAGGCAGACACTCTACCATCTACGCTACCGAGGCGGGCAGATTTTAACGTGATCAAATAGGTACAGAGGGTCTGAATCAGCGACTTTGAGACTTAACCTTAGATAAGTTTTTGCAGATAGCACAACACTTGCTGTGACGTATTTACTTCCCCCAAGAAAATCACAAATTATATCCTGGCAAGGTTTCAGACATTCAAACTTTCTGTGTGTCATTTCCCATTCAATTTCAGTTAATGGAATAATATTTGAATGTTGGGTATCTAATATATTAATAACTGCTGTCTTAGCTTTGAGGAGACTTTAAAACATAATACAAGTACTGTTCCATCGGGTTACTACGTCTTGCTTTAATTTTATCTGTGGAATATTAAGATCGTTCAACTTTTTAGACAGTTTTTTCTAGGTACGGACTGTGTTTAAAGTGGCCCACTACTTTTGTGCATTTACTAAGGAGCATATCTATAGAAATACTTTTAATCCCCTTATTGAGACTTAATTGTAAAGTATGAGCAGAGCACCTAACATTGTAATATTTTGATTTCTCAATACCATGTACAATATTCCTAACATTGTCAGTACAAATTGCGATGACTGAATCTTGCGTTCCAGTCATTTAAAACCTGTTCGAGCTCATTAGTGCAAGTGATTGCGCTGTGCTTTTCAGTTACGTTTTTCACTTGCAACTCCTATGTAACTTTGATTCGCTAATGAAGTCCAGAAATCCCCTGTTAAGCTAACATATCCCGCATACTTTAAGGTGTTCAATAGCTTAGATCTTTAAATATCGTATAGCTTGAAAATTCGTCTACTTACAACATCTTTTGATTTAAGATTATACGAACTGTTTCCAACGGCTTCTCTTAAAACTTCTTTCAGCCCTTCATCCCAAACAATGATAGGTTGGGTATCCTTTTATATCTATTTTACGATTTTATTTGTTAATTCAGCTTCCTTGCAGGAAGAAATCGGTTTAGCTATGAAATTATTTAGATTGGACTACGATGCCTAAGGAACAGTTGTAGATGATTCGTAGCACTTTGAAATGGATGGGTGTGTTTCAAATCATATTTAAAACTACTAGCACTACAACTATAACCAAATGATTTTCCCACAAATCTTACAAAATATCTTTTTTTTCTGTCAGACGCTTGGGGTTTAAATTTAATGAAGTCTATGGCATATAGTATATAATAAAATAGAAATTTAAAATACATTTTCAGAATCTTTAATACTGTGACTTTGTGGGTTCGTGAAATGAAAAGTCCAATTGCACCACTCAAAAATGTTCTTTATTTCCACCGACTTACAGTTAAACTCTTGCCAATTACACAGAATTACGTAATGCACACAATTACGATTCACCAGTTCGTCCGCTACAATTTCACTTGCACTCGTAATTACGTACAATCCTCCGATGCACTCACACAGTCTTCTCGTCGTACTAGCACTGTATTCTTACGCCAAGAACTGACTGACTCCTCTTGCCCTTCGTGTTGCTTATATAGGGTCAGCGGGCCGATCTGGAAGGTTCTAGATTAGATGAAATATTTCGTAAGTTCGAGAACACAGGTGGAACAGAAAGAGACGGCGCAGTGATGTTTTTTTCCCCAGCCATACCTTGTTACCGCTATGACAAACGAGGGGGGCGTGGCTAACGCCGACCGTCTCCTGCTTGCCCACTCTATAGGGTGTTCCGACGTTCGGGTGACACTGCTCCCTCCTCAAAGCTAGTCGTCCCGAACAGCACCATCGTAGCGTGCCAGGCGATCCAGATGTACCACCAACATCTTCCCTCGAGGAACCTTCTGGATGCGGTAGACCACGTTGTTAATCCTCTTCACCACCCGGTACGGTCCTTGCCATGCCTGCTGGAGCTTCGGGCAGCGTCCCTTAGTCCGGGTAGAGCGGTACAACCAGAACAGGTCACCTTGCTGGAACCCTTGGCTGTTGGCTTGCCTGTCATACCTGGTCTTCATGCGGTCGCTCGCCTTTTGGATGTTCTGGCGAGCCATCTCGTGCATGTCGTGGAGAGGTCCACCAAGTTCTCCACATACTCGGTCGCTGGCTGTCTCGCTTCCAGAGGGCTTCCAAAAGCCAGGTCATAAGGAAGGCGTAACTCTCGGCCGAACATTAAGATGGCTGGCATCATCCCAGTTGTGTCGTGTGTAGACGAGCGGTAGGCCAGCAAGAACAGTGGCACCTTGACGTCCCAGTCTCGCTGATGGCTGGCCACGACCTACCTCAGGTGTTCCTCTAAGGTCCTGATGTATCTTTCGACCATGACATCCGACAGGGGATGTAGAGGCGTAGTGCGAGTCTTGTTCACCCCAAGCCTTTGTAGTGCCTCCTTCATTAGGTTGGACTCAAAGTTGGTACCCTGGTCACTGTGTAGCTCTAACGGCACCCCAAATCGCCAGAACACTTGCTCCACGAGGCAGTCTGTGATTGTCTTTGCCTCTTGGTTTGGGATGGCGTACACCTCCAGCCACTTGGTGAAGTAGTCCACGACCACCATTAGGTACTTGTTGCCTCGGTCGGAGACTGGGAACGTTCCAGCAATGTCAACGGCGATCCGTTCGAATGGCGCTGCGACGTTTTACTGCTGTATACGACCCCGGCTTCTAGTCTGGGGGCCACGACTCGCCGCGCACAAGTGACACTGACGGCACCATCTCTCAGCATCTGCTCGGAGTCTCAGCCAGTAGTAGCGCTGCCGTAGTTTGTCAATCGTTTGGTTCGCTCCTATGTGTCCTCCCGAAGTACCGGCGTGCACTTCCTCCAAGACCTCCAGGACCTTACTCCGGGGAAGTACCAACTGTTCTCTCTGTGTCTTCCCATCGGGTGATTCCCACACCCGGAACAGCACGCCCTCTCTGGTCTTCAACGAGTCCCATTGGGCCCAGTACGAATTGTAGGTGGCGCTCCTCGGTGCGATGTCCTCCCAGGTTGGTCTCGTCCCTGCCTCCACTTACCTCAAGAGTGGCCCCAAGTCTGCGTCTGCCAGCTGCTCCTTCCTCAGGCCTGCGCTATCCCAGCCATCCGCAGGCACTGCCGTGACTACTCGGACTGCTGCGGCACGCTCCTTCTCCTCCACTCTTGTGCAACTGGCCGCACTCTTCTGGACAAGGTGCTCGGGACATGGCGTCAGCGTTACCGTGGCTCTTCCCTCTACGATGTTCCGAGGTGAAGTCGTACTCCTGCAGCCTCTGGACCCAACGTGCCGTCTGGCCTTCTGGTCGCGCCGTCACCATCACCTCGCTCCTCGCGGGGACTACCACGTCTTCGTTCAAGACGACCCTGCAGATTCCAAGGCGCTCTTCGGGTTGACGGAGTATAAGCTCTTCTCTGTTGAGCCGCAGGACCTTCCTGCCGACGTCGACCGTCGCCTCGTGGCTCCTGAGGGCATCCAGTCCCAGAATAACCTCCTCAGCCACATTCGCGACGAACACCCACAGACGCACGGCACTCCGTCCCAAGGTCAGATCCAGCAGGGCCTCCTTCTCCACAGGCAAGGTGTCGCCCGATTCCGTGACAAGCTCGTATGATCGGCTCGGCTTCCTCGTCGGTAAACCCTTCGCCACGTCAGGTCTGATGATGGTCACGGCTGCCTCAGTGTCCACCAGCACGCGGCACGGCTTCCCTCTCACCGAACCTTCCGCGATGAGGCTGTCATCCATACGCCGGCTGACGGCGCGCAGTGTCACTGTAGGGGATGGTGGCAATGGCGCCGACGTGCCCCTCTACACGCCGGGCGTTACTCGTTCTTCCGGCTGCTCTTCCTGGTGTGGGCAGCCTCTCTGCAGGTGTCCGGGCTGTCCACACCCCCAACACAGGCCATGAGGTGTTCGCCGGCGTCCCTCGGCTCTTCTTCTGTCTCCGGCGTTGCGGACACTCCTCGTTCTCGACGTCGGGATAGATGTTACCTTGGCCTCCTCATCCTTAATGCCGCTGTCAGCGCCTCGTGGATGGTTTTATAATCGCCGAGCATTAGGCGCTGACGAATCTCCGTGTCCCGTACCCCGTCGACAAAGTTATAGGCGGCTTCCCGGGATACGAACTCCAGTGGCAGGTCAACCAAGGCCTTGCTAGCCAGCTGCTCAATCGCTATGGCGAATTCCTGCAGCGCCTCCCCAGACAGCTGTTACCTTGCCTTTAGCTGGCTGCGGTATGCTGCGGCTAAGCGGTGGTTCCGAAAACGATTCTCCAGGGCCTCCCAGATGTCCTTGGGCGCCGCCGTTGTCTGCACTGCGTTTAGGACTTTCGCGGCACGTCCCTGGAAGCTGGCTGTTAACTGTATGGCCTCCTCCTCCGGTGACCATCTGTTGTGCTTGGCCACTGTGTCGAACTGCCGGCGGTAGACTTCAAATGTTGACGCGCCGTCATATTTCGGAGGTTTGACGCGCGCTGATGTGTCGCGTCCCGGTGCGTCGGCCTTCAAATCCTTCGGTCTCCTGCCGACGACGTCCTCCACCATGGGGTTCAGGGACTTGACGCTGCTGTCGGCCTTTCCCTCCAGGTTGTTTACGCGGTTCGCGAGGTGTTCGACGTCTTCAACCATGGCGTTCAGGGACTTGGCGTTATTGTCGGCCTGTTCCTCTAGGTCATTGAAGCGGTTCGCCAGGTCCTCGACGCTCTCCTCCACTTGGTCCATCCGCTTGCCCAGCTCCGTCTCGTTATCCCTCACGCCGGCCAACTGTCCTTCAAATTTGGCGGCGAGAGCCTCGTTCGCCACCTTCATTTCCGTGGTCAGTTCGGCCATCTTTGCGGTCATTTTCGTGACCAAGTTGTTGTTTGCCGTTTCTGTGTTCGCTGTTAATTCGACCTTCATTTCTTACATCTTCTCGGTGATGTTGTCGTTGGACGTCTTCATTTGTTCTAACTCCGCGGCCAGGTTGTTATTTACCGCTTCTGTTTTTGATGTTACTTCGGCCTTCATTTCCATCATCTTCTCCAAAAATTTTTCCAATGCCGCGTCCATGGTTGTAATGTTCGGTGAAGTTATCATACCACTCCTGACACCAGTGTGACTTTGTGGGTTCGTGAAATGAAAAGTCCAATTGCACCACTCAAAAATGTTCTTTATTTCCACCAACTTACAGTAAACTCTTGCCAATTACACAGAATTACGTAATGCACACAATTACGATTCACCAGTTCGTCCGTTACAATTTCACTTGCACTCGTAATTACGTACAATCCTCCGATGCACTCACACAGTCTTCTCGTCGTACACTAGCACTGTATTCTTACGCCAAGAACTGACTGACTCCTCTTGCCCGTCGTGTTGCTTATATAGGGTCAGCGGGCCGATCTGGAAGGTTCTAGATTAGATGAAATATCCCGTAAGTTCGAGAACACAGGTGGAACAGAAAGAGACGGCGCAGTGATGTTTTTTCCCCTGCCACCCCTTGTTTCCGCTATAAGACAAACGAGGGGGGCGTGGCTAACGCCAACCCTCTCCTGCTTGCCCGCTCCTTAGGGTGTTCCGAAGTTCGAGTGACAATACGTTTTAAGGTATAGGTATGGTGACATTATTTTATAAATATTTGAAGTTGCATGCCCCATTCTAATACCTATTGTGACTAATCATACGACAGAGGGGGAGGGGTCTAATGGCCCATCGGCAGATAAGTCATTTCATCATATGACAGATTTATTTCTTACAAATTTGAGTCATTAAAATGTTATGCTAGATTAGAGTAATGTGTATAAAATTATCATCCATTGACTATCAATGTAAGCCAAAAAATGATTTTAATCTGTATCCAGATTTAGAATTGGTAATGTCTATGCACATTTTTAATTTTTATTATTTAAAAATGGTGATTTAATTGTATCTTGTTTGCTCTATTTTTCTTGCCAAGGTTTGCAAGATGTACAATAACAAGATTAGCCTTTGGGCATCCAAGTTACAGATTCCTTTTAGGTTCAAGTGTGTAAAATAATGAATTTATAACATGGAAAGAAACACCTTTTTAGAAATTGAATTCACTGACATAGTAAATAATTATATGTTGTGTAACAAAGCATAATTCACACAGAAGCATTCAATATACAGGAAGCCCGAAATGTGAATTTGTTTGTATAAATAACCAAAAATTCAAATTTTGACCAAAAGTAACCAAAGTTTTGATCTATGTAAGTAACAAAATGATTACTTGCCCTTGTTATCTCAGTGTCTACTCTTATTAGATAATGCCTGCACATTAGTTCCAGCATTCACATTTTTCATTTTATTTCCTATTGTCATGTCTATGTTCTTTCCCTTAACAAGTTCTACGCATGCCAATTCACACTTCATTTCTGAGAAAGAACCTTTGCAGTATATTACTTTGTACTTAGCATTTTGTTTAATAGAAACAGCTACTCACCCTCCTGCACCTCAAAAACTTGTTGCTAGTATATATCCCTTGCATTTGTTTACTTTAATTTCCTCTTCCTTAAGGATATGCTCCCTGAAGATTATAACATGAGAAAATATGTATACCAGTAACATTGTTTTATAATGCACCCCTTTTGTTAGCAATATACTGTATGTTTTTCTGTAAAACTCTTAACACATTAAATAAGAATTTATTGAAAGAATGCTCTTTTGTGGGCGAGAATCTCATCTTTTCAGACTTTTTCATTTCTTCTTGTGCTGTGATGACAAGAGCTCAATTTCAAGACCAGTTTTTAAACCTTTTGACTATTGCTATTCTTCTTGCACCTTAATAGAAAATGTAGGTAACCAATTCATTTACAAAAAATTGTATGGTAAGTAAATCCACTGACGAGGCTGACGCTTTTGTATACAATTCAGATATTTATAGTTTTAAAAAACGCTATTTTGGGCACAATAAGGCAACGATTAACCAACTTAGTTACCCAGAGAGAGAAAGAGAAAGAGAGAGAGAGATGACAGTTATAAATAACCTATTTTTGTGAGCACCCTATGTCGTGCCGCAGATATAAAAATTTCGGTTATATGCGGAATTATGATTTGAAAGCAAGACGGCTTAAATGCTGAGAGTATGTAGCTCAGGGGTTGATAAAGGTCAAAATTACAGGTAATAAAATGTAGGGCCCCCGGCGGGACTCGAACCCGCTGCAATTCTGGTGTTGCTATTGCAATTGATCATTGCAAGCATTGTGCTACGGAGGCCAGTTATTCATAGCGTCCTTTTTAGGTAAATGAATTTGTATATTGGTTTATATCACTGATTTTCATCCAATAGTGTTGTTTTTTTACAATATAATTATAGACGGAGGAGCTAAAGCAACTTATTTTAAATAGCTAGTATGAAAACTCCAAATATACTCAACAAAAAGTCTTAATTCTCTCGAAACCTACATGAAGTCTGATCTTTAATGCTATCTGATGGTAGCAGAAAGAAATAAAGAGTTTCCTGGTTCCTGTTGTAGATGGGGCGACAATCGTGTTTTTTTTATTTCCGGGATATACAAAGAGATTGGTATTCGAAGTTTAGAATGAGAAGTCGTATTTTCATTTTCTAATGTCTTAAACATGCAAGGAGGACAAAATATCACGTTCCGGCCAACTCTCAAAGATGTATCGCTTAAAGACTACATGCACTATGTGCATTGTAACTATATGGAACCATTAATAAGAAAATTTGTACAAACGTGTATGTCAATTAACTTGAAGATTAAAGAATGGCAATTCAAGAATAGTGTGTTGGGAAGGTCGTTTGAATGAGTTGTCTTTGTTTATTGTGCAATTGCTTCTTTCAGTTCTATTGTCAGTACAACATATAGCGTATGCCAATTAAAATATACTTTACCACATTGCTGATGAGAGAAGGGCGATCATTTGAAGTAATTACAGACTATAATTCTGCTCCATATGGCTTTACTATAAGAAATACTTCAAACGTATGAGGGCTTTAGTTCTTACAGGTAAATTATCTAAATTATTTATTTAGATTGGGTTGTACAGAGAAGGGCACAAAGTGAACATACATACATTATAGGAAATAGGACCAAAAATAAGACGAGACGAACAGGAGTCGATCCTGCAATCGCCGGATGCGTCCACCAACGCCTCATGCCGTTAACTCTCATGGTCAGCGCTGTTACATTGGTTTCAAATTTCAAATACTTCGTGGAGTGAGCGAGACAGTAAGGGAGAGAGAGAATGGTCCTTGGTAACGATGCTATTAACTGCTAGGATCAATTCAGAGATGCCGGTGTCCTTAATTTCGTATCCCAGGAGTTGGTTGCCTGACATGCCAGTTTTAAACCTCCCATCTTGGAATCAGAAAGCCAGTGGTGGCTCAACTGAGATACCAAGATAGAGACACGAAAATTAGCCCTTTTTGTAATTATACGTTTGCTGTGTGTGACAGCTATAACAGTGGCACCTTGACGTCCCAGTCTCGCTGATGGCTGGCCACGACCTACCTCAGGTGTTCCTCTAAGGTCCTGATGTATCTTTCGACCATGACATCCGACAGGGGATGTAGAGGCGTAGTGCGAGTCTTGTTCACCCCAAGCCTTTGTAGTGCCTCCTTCATTAGGTTGGACTCAAAGTTGGTACCCTGGTCACTGTGTAGCTCTAACGGCACCCCAAATCGCCAGAACACTTGCTCCACGAGGCAGTCTGTGATTGTCTTTGCCTCTTGGTTTGGGATGGCGTACACCTCCAGCCACTTGGTGAAGTAGTCCACGACCACCATTAGGTACTTGTTGCCTCGGTCGGAGACTGGGAACGTTCCAGCAATGTCAACGGCGATCCGTTCGAATGGCGCTGCGACGTTTTACTGCTGTATGCGACCCCGGCTTCTAGTCTGGGGGCCACGACTCGCCGCGCACAAGTGACACTGACGGCACCATCTCTCAGCATCTGCTCGGAGTCTCAGCCAGTAGTAGCGCTGCCGTAGTTTGTCAATCGTTTGGTTCGCTCCTATGTGTCCTCCCGAAGTACCGGCGTGCACTTCCTCCAAGACCTCCAGGACCTTACTCCGGGGAAGTACCAACTGTTCTCTCTGTGTCTTCCCATCGGGTGATTCCCACACCCGGAACAGCACGCCCTCTCTGGTCTTCAACGAGTCCCATTGGGCCCAGTACGAATTGTAGGTGGCGCTCCTCGGTGCGATGTCCTCCCAGGTTGGTCTCGTCCCTGCCTCCACTTACCTCAAGAGTGGCCCCAAGTCTGCGTCTGCCAGCTGCTCCTTCCTCAGGCCTGCGCTATCCCAGCCATCCGCAGGCACTGCCGTGACTACTCGGACTGCTGCGGCACGCTCCTTCTCCTCCACTCTTGTGCAACTGGCCGCACTCTTCTGGACAAGGTGCTCGGGACATGGCGTCAGCGTTACCGTGGCTCTTCCCTCTACGATGTTCCGAGGTGAAGTCGTACTCCTGCAGCCTCTGGACCCAACGTGCCGTCTGGCTTCTGGTCGCGCCGTCACCATCACCTCGCTCCTCGCGGGGACAACCACGTCTTCGTTCAAGACGACCCTGCAGATTCCAAGGCGCTCTTCGGGTTGACGGAGTATAAGCTCTTCTCTGTTGAGCCGCAGGACCTTCCTGCCGACGTCGACCGTCGCCTCGTGGCTCCTGAGGGCATCCAGTCCCAGAATAACCTCCTCAGCCACATTCGCGACGAACACCCACAGACGCACGGCACTCCGTCCCAAGGTCAGATCCAGCAGGGCCTCCTTCTCCACAGGCAAGGTGTCGCCCGATTCCGTGACAAGCTCGTATGATCGGCTCGGCTTCCTCGTCGGTAAACCCTTCGCCACGTCAGGTCTGATGATGGTCACGGCTGGCCCAGTGTCCACCAGCACGCGGCACGGCTTCCCTCTCACCGAACCTTCCGCGATGAGGCTGTCATCCATACGCCGGCTGACGGCGCGCAGTGTCACTGTAGGGGATGGTGGCAATGGCGCCGACGTGCCCCTCTACACGCCGGGCGTTACTCGTTCTTCCGGCTGCTCTTCCTGGTGTGGGCAGCCTCTCTGCAGGTGTCCGGGCTGTCCACACCCCCAACACAGGCCATGAGGTGTTCGCCGGCGTCCCTCGGCTCTTCTTCTGTCTCCGGCGTTGCGGACACTCCTCGTTCTCGACGTCGGGATAGATGTTACCTTGGCCGCCTCATCCTTAATGCCGCTGTCAGCGCCTCGTGGATGGTTTTATAATCGCCGAGCATTAGGCGCTGACGAATCTCCGTGTCCCGTACCCCGTCGACAAAGTTATAGGCGGCTTCCCGGGATACGAACTCCAGTGGCAGGTCAACCAAGGCCTTGCTAGCCAGCTGCTCAATCGCTATGGCGAATTCCTGCAGCGCCTCCCCAGACTGCTGTTACCTTGCCTTTAGCTGGCTGCGGTATGCTGCGGCTAAGCGGTGGTTCCGAAAACGATTCTCCAGGGCCTCCCAGATGTCCTTGGGCGCCGCCGTTGTCTGCACTGCGTTTAGGACTTTCGCGGCACGTCCCTGGAAGCTGGCTGTTAACTGTATGGCCTCCTCCTCCGGTGACCATCTGTTGTGCTTGGCCACTGTGTCGAACTGCCGGCGGTAGACTTCAAATGTTGACGCGCCGTCATATTTCGGAGGTTTGACGCGCGCTGATGTGTCGCGTCCCGGTGCGTCGGCCTTCAAATCCTTCGGTCTCCTGCCGACGACGTCCTCCACCATGGCGTTCAGGGACTTGACGCTGCTGTCGGCCTTTCCCTCCAGGTTGTTTACGCGGTTCGCGAGGTGTTCGACGTCTTCAACCATGGCGTTCAGGGACTTGGCGTTATTGTCGGCCTGTTCCTCTAGGTCATTGAAGCGGTTCGCCAGGTCCTCGACGCTCTCCTCCACTTGGTCCATCCGCTTGCCCAGCTCCGTCTCGTTATCCCTCACGCCGGCCAACTGTCCTTCAAATTTGGCGGCGAGAGCCTCGTTCGCCACCTTCATTTCCGTGGTCAGTTCGGCCATCTTTGCGGTCATTTTCGTGACCAAGTTGTTGTTTGCCGTTTCTGTGTTCGCTGTTAATTCGACCTTCATTTCTTACATCTTCTCGGTGATGTTGTCGTTGGACGTCTTCATTTGTTCTAACTCCGCGGCCAGGTTGTTATTTACCGCTTCTGTTTTTGATGTTACTTCGGCCTTCATTTCCATCATCTTCTCCAAAAAATTGCCGCGTCCATGGTTGTAATGTTCGGTGAAGTTATCATACCACTCCTGACACCAGTGTGACTTTGTGGGTTCGTGAAATGAAAAGTCCAATTGCACCACTCAAAAATGTTCTTTATTTCCACCAACTTACAGTAAACTCTTGCCAATTACACAGAATTACGTAATGCACACAATTACGATTCACCAGTTCGTCCGTTACAATTTCACTTGCACTCGTAATTACGTACAATCCTCCGATGCACTCACACAGTCTTCTCGTCGTACACTAGCACTGTATTCTTACGCCAAGAACTGACTGACTCCTCTTGCCCGTCGTGTTGCTTATATAGGGTCAGCGGGCCGATCTGGAAGGTTCTAGATTAGATGAAATATCCCGTAAGTTCGAGAACACAGGTGGAACAGAAAGAGACGGCGCAGTGATGTTTTTTCCCCTGCCACCCCTTGTTTCCGCTATAAGACAAACGAGGGGGGCGTGGCTAACGCCAACCCTCTCCTGCTTGCCCGCTCCTTAGGGTGTTCCGAAGTTCGAGTGACAATACGTTTTAAGGTATAGGTATGGTGACATTATTTTATAAATATTTGAAGTTGCATGCCCCAGTCTAATACCTATTGTGACTAATCATACGACAGAGGGGGAGGGGTCTAATGGCCCATCGGCAGATAAGTCATTTCATCATATGACAGATTTATTTCTTACAAATTTGAGTCATTAAAATGTTATGCTAGATTAGAGTAATGTGTATAAAATTATCATCCATTGACTATCAATGTAAGCCAAAAAATGATTTTAATCTGTATCCAGATTTAGAATTGGTAATGTCTATGCACATTTTTAATTTTTATTATTTAAAAATGGTGATTTAATTGTATCTTGTTTGCTCTATTTTTCTTGCCAAGGTTTGCAAGATGTACAATAACAAGATTAGCCTTTGGGCATCCAAGTTACAGATTCCTTTTAGGTTCAAGTGTGTAAAATAATGAATTTATAACATGGAAAGAAACACCTTTTTAGAAATTGAATTCACTGACATAGTAAATAATTATATGTTGTGTAACAAAGCATAATTCACACAGAAGCATTCAATATACAGGAAGCCCGAAATGTGAATTTGTTAGTATAAATAACCAAAAATTCAAATTTTGACCAAAAGTAACCAAAGTTTTGATCTATGTAAGTAACAAAATGATTACTTGCCCTTGTTATCTCAGTGTCTACTCTTATTAGATAATGCCTGCACATTAGTTCCAGCATTCACATTTTTCATTTTATTTCCTATTGTCATGTCTATGTTCTTTCCCTTAACAAGTTCTACGCATGCCAATTCACACTTCATTTCTGAGAAAGAACCTTTGCAGTATATTACTTTGTACTTAGCATTTTGTTTAATAGAAACAGCTACTCACCCTCCTGCACCTCAAAAACTTGTTGCTAGTATATATCCCTTGCATTTGTTTACTTTAATTTCCTCTTCCTTAAGGATATGCTCCCTGAAGATTATAACATGAGAAAATATGTATACCAGTAACATTGTTTTATAATGCACCCCTTTTGTTAGCAATATACTGTATGTTTTTCTGTAAAACTCTTAACACATTAAATAAGAATTTATTGAAAGAATGCTCTTTTGTGGGCGAGAATCTCATCTTTTCAGACTTTTTCATTTCTTCTTGTGCTGTGATGACAAGAGCTCAATTTCAAGACCAGTTTTTAAACCTTTTGACTATTGCTATTCTTCTTGCACCTTAATAGAAAATGTAGGTAACCAATTCATTTACAAAAAATTGTATGGTAAGTAAATCCACTGACGAGGCTGACGCTTTTGTATACAATTCAGATATTTATAGTTTTAAAAAACGCTATTTTGGGCACAATAAGGCAACGATTAACCAACTTAGTTACCCAGAGAGAGAAAGAGAAAGAGAGAGAGAGATGACAGTTATAAATAACCTATTTTTGTGAGCACCCTATGTCGTGCCGCAGATATAAAAATTTCGGTTATATGCGGAATTATGATTTGAAAGCAAGACGGCTTAAATGCTGAGAGTATGTAGCTCAGGGGTTGATAAAGGTCAAAATTACAGGTAATAAAATGTAGGGCCCCCGGCGGGACTCGAACCCGCTGCAATTCTGGTGTTGCTATTGCAATTGATCATTGCAAGCATTGTGCTACGGAGGCCAGTTATTCATAGCGTCCTTTTTAGGTAAATGAATGTGTATATTGGTTTATATCACTGATTTTCATCCAATAGTGTTGTTTTTTTACAATATAATTATAGACGGAGGAGCTAAAGCAACTTATTATAAATAGCTAGTATGAAAACTCCAAATATACTCAACAAAAAGTCTTAATTCTCTCGAAACCTACATGAAGTCTGATCTTTAATGCTATCTGATGGTAGCAGAAAGAAATAAAGAGTTTCCTGGTTCCTGTTGTAGATGGGGCGACAATCGTGTTTTTTTTATTTCCGGGATATACAAAGAGATTGGTATTCGAAGTTTAGAATGAGAAGTCGTATTTTCATTTTCTAATGTCTTAAACATGCAAGGAGGACAAAATATCACGTTCCGGCCAACTCTCAAAGATGTATCGCTTAAAGCCTACATGCACTATGTGCATTGTAACTATATGGAACCATTAATAAGAAAATTTGTACAAACGTGTATGTCAATTAACTTGAAGATTAAAGAATGGCAATTCAAGAATAGTGTGTTGGGAAGGTCGTTTGAATGAGTTGTCTTTGTTTATTGTGCAATTGCTTCTTTCAGTTCTATTGTCAGTACAACATATAGCGTATGCCCATTAAAATATACTTTACCACATTGCTGATGAGAGAAGGGCGATCATTTGAAGTAATTACAGACTATAATTCTGCTCCATATGGCTTTACTATAAGAAATACTTCAAACGTATGAGGGCTTTAGTTCTTACAGGTAAATTATCTAAATTATTTATTTAGATTGGGTTGTACAGAGAAGGGCACAAAGTGAACATACTTACATTATAGGAAATTGGACCAAAAATAAGACGAGACGAACAGGAGTCGATCCTGCAATCGCCGGATGCGTCCACCAACGCCTCATGCCGTTAACTCTCATGGTCAGCGCTGTTACATTGGTTTCAAATTTCAAATACTTCGTGGAGTGAGCGAGACAGTGAGGGGGAGAGAGAATGGTCCTTGGTAACGATGCTATTAACTGCGAGGATCAATTCAGAGATGCCGGTGTCCTTAATTTCGTATCCCAGGAGTTGGTTGCCTGACATGCCAGTTTTAAAGCTCCCACCTTGGAATCAGAAAGCCAGTGGTGGATCAACTGAGATACCAAGATAGAGACACGAAAATTAGCCCTTTTTGTAATTATACGTTTGCTGTGTGTGACAGCTATAAATTAAAATGATTAGCTATGTGTGGAATTATTTTATGCCCGCCTTGGTAGCGTGTTTGCCACACGTTTAAGAGGTCCCGAGTTCGAATCTCGGCCGAATCTCCTGAAAGATGAACGTCGGTCTCCATGGACCCTGGGCCCATTTGAGCACCAATTCACGCATTTCATTCGTCATTCTATATGAAAACGTCGAAGGGCGTAAATTAATGTATAATTTACAGACGTGAATTAACAGTACTTGTCGAGACTACTTTCGAGATTGCAAATGGTGAAAATTGTTCGAAAAGAAATCAGCCCCTAGCGGGACTCGAACCTGAAATCTCTAGGTTAGAAGCTGAATTCCTCCTTCAGTTGGCTACGAGGACCTGTTAGTTTCTGGTTTCTCTAATATAACTTCAATGCAATTGTTGGTTTACATCAAAGATTATCTTAAAGCATTTTCAATAATTATTTGATACATAATTTTAATTGTATTAATATGTTTTGTATTCGCTAAATGCATAGGTGAACTCTATAACATGTATCATTCTTTTTAACATCAAGTGTTGTGTAACAAAACATAATTCACACATGAGCATTCAATATACATGAAGCCCGAATATAATTTTGTTAGTATAAATAAACAAAACTCCAAGTTTTGACCAAAAGTAACCAACCTTTTGCTCTTCAACTTCCATATAACAAAATTTGTGAACATATTTACTTGAAATAAAAGTGAATTGAGAAGATATTGATATTGCTTCACTCACACTGTATTTTCACACTGTTTGTCACAGGACATGTTTCAAGAGCTGTTGCTTATATCTCGATTCACTTTTAACTTGTGCTTCGCTGTCTCTGATCATCTTTCAATTTTTATACTTTAGACGTCTACATGAATTTCAAAACAGTTCAACTTCGTGGATTATTTTAAGTAAGATTTATTTAGTTTCCTCATTGCTCACTACTTCTGATTGCAGTGGTATATAGTACTCCACATACACACTTTGTAAGTTTTGTAGTTCAATTTTAAGGTCTTTAAATCCAAATGTCCAATGTGCAGTGTTAGTGCTCTTTCTTTTTCTTATTGTCTTTATTCCCTCCTCTTCTTTTTGTTCCATGTAAAATAATGTTTGCCATTATTTTGTTTATTAAGCTAGGTTATAAGCAATTCTTCTGTTATTTTTAAGTCGGGAGAAATATAATTTAGATTCAGATTTATTCACCAACAAAATTCGTACACAATATGGACTTTGTCAAAAGATGATAAGACAAACATTATCATATTTACAATATACAAAATAACAAAAGGTTCCACTGAGGTGAAACATAGATACCCAGCATTTGCCTTAATGATTTAGGGAACCTCGGAAAAAAACCACAGTTAGGTATACAATTTCATTTGAACTTTTTAAACTGAGTAGATTTCTATATACATTATATTTACAATTGAGGTTGTTCAAGTACTAAAATATATCTTGTCGTTAAGCTTCTTCTTGAGCCGAAGTGCATCTCCCAGATGAATAGGATCCATGAAACAAACAATTTCAGAGGGGCAGCATTTTCAAAAATTAACTATTATGGATTCTTATTTACCAATGTCTAATACAAATAAATAAGTGATTTAGTGCAAATGGTAATCAAAATTGGATATTCATAAATTCATGAACTGAATAAAACATTAATTTCCATTAATTAACCTAATAGTGGTTTACTATATGAAGCCCGGGCTATAAAGTACATACAATATGTAAGTCGCCATTAAGGTAGTTGTCTCATCTGTGTATGAGAACTCCTGAGTGGTTTACCGGGAAAATACGAGTCAGTTGGAGAATTTAATGTCATATCGGCACGTTGGCCATAGTAGCACAATGGTAGTGCGGCTGGACGGAAACCAGAAGATCCGTGGTTCAAATCCCGGCTATGGCATTGAATTTTTCAGTCTGACTCTACGTTTCCATATATTTTAAGAGCAAGATTTTAACTTTACTTTGAATGCTTTTATCTGTGAAACTTTGATGGTCTCTGATATTTTATAAGTTAACACCTTTATGGGGAACTGAATTCAAACTTCTTGTTAATCTATTTTGTTGGAGAAGGATTGATGTTGCTATTCGTGTATTGTGTGAATCTCCTGATAAAACTAAATCGAACATTGGTTAATTATTCGTTGAATTTGCAAACACAATTAAAAGTGACAAATGACTTATTTACTCTACTTCTTGGCCCCGCAGTTTCTGGTGGTACAATTGGAATAGGCCATTCTTTTTTGTTTAGTTATTGTTTTTCTGGCACTATCTATTTTGGCCTGAAAGCAGATCTAGAAACTGATTATCAATTAAAAGCTATGTCATTTACATGAGTAACAACGATGACACGTTTATCTCATTACATTGCAATATTATAAGAATTAATAAATATTATAAGAATATTTTAAGAATAATATAAGAATAATAATAAAAGAAATATTATAAGAATAATATCAATATTATATGAATTATTAAATATTATAAGAATGAGTTCATGTTTCAAAATCTCAGGTTTATGTCAATACCGGGGAAAAATTTTCATTTTTGAGTTAAAATTTTATGAGGAAATGTGTGATAGGTTATAGTAAATATAACAAAATAACCAAAATTTCGTTTAAAAGTCTTTGCGAGTAAAGTGTTACATGTTTAGTATTTCATTATCTGGATTGCATTGCATGTAGCATACATGTTTGTAATTTGTTTTGTAAATCGTGAAATACAGTTTTTTAGAAGGTTTGCTCTAACAGCTCTTATGATTAATAGAATATTAAAATATTACACACTAGTCATTTAAATGCAAAAATGAAAATTGATGTAAAATACGCGATGTAAACAAACACATATTTCCAGGCAAATACGTTACAAGTTTAAATTTCAGTAATGTTTTGCTTGATATTTGTAAATTGCAACTATTGTGAAACAGGGCCTTGGTCGCTATGTAATCGCTTATGTTGCAAAAAATTATTCACAAGTGATTTTGTATTTAAAGATACTACGAGTACATTTGTGTAGTAGGTATTCGTCCATGTCTTAATATCGAAGACGACTTTGCTGGCTATTTCAGCAAGGGTAGAAATATCTCCATGTTATTCGTGATGCAAATACCTTTAATGTAAACGTAACCCATGGCTTAGGTAATAGCCCGCAAGCGAGGCAGAGCCTGCCAACCCGATTGCCGGCCTCACGCCCACATACGCAAGGCAGAGGTAGGCGATCATCCAATCGATACGAGGTGGAAATGTCAACATCACGGCACCTTTAGCCGGAAATTTCGCATTCTTGGCCAGGGTTCGCTACCTAACGTAACTCCTCACTCACGATGCTGAGTGGACACCAGTCCTATATCCGGGACTTAAAGTCCGCACCTCCAGGGGTGGGGTAGATCTCGGGTGGCATTCCGTGACAGGGAACCAAAGCATAACGCTCTTGCCCACAATCGCAGAACATACCTTTAATGTATGGTGTCTTACAATATTAATTTTTAGAAAATCAAATTCTGCGAAGGATGCTTATGTGAAGTGTAGTTTGGGATGGGAGGGTTTGCTTCAAAGTCTTTGTGTCTTGTGCCTCCTTGGAAGACACTGAATTTAAATACTAATTTTGGTTCTCAATTGACTTTTCGATTTTGCTCTCTGTCGCTCTCGCAACACATATGCGTTGGCCTTGGTGGCCCAATCGGTTAGGCGCTGGCCTACTCATCCCAAGGTCCCGAGTTCAAGTCTGGCTGGACTTAAGTTGTAATTGTGCTTAAAAGCTATAGCCCTATGTCAGTAGATTTAATGGTACGTAAAAGAACTCTTGCGGGACGAGATTCCGCCACACTGGTGGCGCTGATATATTGCTGACATTGACAGCGTCGTCTTACGCATATTTACACATACAGTTGGACCATTTCCTAAAATGCTTTATTCGTGGACCTTAAAACGTGTGTGAGATGTCATTATCTCATTTTGGGTGGAATTCAAAACTTGCTGTAGGTAGTAAATAAATAGGAGTAGGACATAAATTCAATACTGTCACCCAGAGCTTCAAGATCTGCGCCTTTTCCCTCATACAATTACGCGTTTATTAAAAAGCGAATGCGACCAAAAGGACATTAGCATGATATCCAATAATTGGTTTTCATACTACCCTGACCAGCTGTCATGTTCAATCTGGAGCAAGGGAATTATGGGACATTTCTGATGCTAAATTACGTTCACACGCTCCACCCTAGTCCGTCCATATAAATCAATATAGAGAGCCATCTATCTCATTGTGAGGTGCATATGCGGAAAATGAATAAATGTTTTCTTATTCATGCGCCCTGATGATCTGCCCACATTGTTGTGCTCAATTTGCCAATTCCTATCGTCGCTCGCACCTCAGCGCACAATTCTCAACCAGATACTACGCCCTGTAAAATTTACTTAAAAGGCAAATCAGCATGTTCAATTTGTGTTTGCTAAGGACCCATATACTTCGGTAATGTTTCATTTTATGCAACGCAGGAAGATATGTCTCAGTTAGGAGCAGTCAAAATTATTACAGCAAGATGATGCCGCAGCACACCCTGCTAGAATTTCAATGGCTGCTGTGTGTCAGAATTTTGGGAACTAAATCATCTAGAAGCATCATATGTTTATTGATGTTTCGATGTTTAAGAATTTACTTTTTGATTACTTCAAGATTAATGAATGTGAGAAAGCTGAAATAATGCACTTTATTTTAAATACATATTATAAAGTTTTTAAAGTATATTTAGCAGATTTTAGTGCATAGATACATGTATATATTCATATTTTATGGTGCATATAAATCCAAGCTCTTTTTTGTTGTAATTTACGTCCTCCAACGTTAAGTCATCTGACGGTGAATGAATTGGGTGAAATGATGCACAAATGAGTCCAGAGTAGATTGAGCTTAGAGTTACCAGACATCACCTTTAAGGATAAGGGAAAATCCCGGAAAAATCTTATCCAGGTAACTCGCCAAGACCGAGATTCGAACTCGGGACCTCTTGAACATGAGGCAGACATGCTACCATCTACGCTACCGAGGCGGGCAAATCCAAGCTCTGGTGATGATATCTCTTGTTATTAGTTAGTATGTAATTTATAGCAGTATCCAGTAATTTATAATAACCAAATAATGCAAAATATTATAAACGTAGTATGGCTGTAAGTTAAGTTAAACCAAAGCAAATATTTAGTTAACTGGAGGCGCCGTTTTATAAGATAAGCTAAACCCCTGTGTATAAGTTAAACCACAGTGGTATTATTCCTAAATGCGATAGATAATTCTCATGCTCTTCTTAGACTGCTGTTGGTAGACCTGCCAGTTTAGAAAAACTCCCACGTTAAATTAACGTGAGAGGCAACCGTTCACTTTTGCATTTAACAAGTTTGATCATTTACGTTCTTACACTGTAACTAAATGCGGATGGTAGACCTGCCAACTTAGAAAAAGTTTAGCGTTTCGAAAAAAAATTAGCTATTTTCCATGAAAGATAAGGAGACAACGCAAAATAAAGCTTGCATATCAACAGTCCTCATTTTGTTTGGCACTCTTCGTAATAAGCGAACTCAGATGTACACATACTTGACCCTACGTATTACCATTTATTTGCATATATATTTTACATATTGTTCAGCAAAATTCGTGTTTCTATTTACTTCAGGTTAATTGTGTCCGAAATAGAATATAATCTTTTTGGCATACAGGACGCTAGGTGACAGGCAAATTACAAAATCTTGTTCCGTACCTTATGTGATGCACAGATTATGAGTCCGAGGTATTTCAATTATCGGAATAATTTAACATCATAACAATTCCTCAAATACCTCCTCATATACAGTTGGGAACTGCTATGCTGCACTATAGCATTAAACTGCAATTAAATATAAGATAACTTGCAGTTTATTTCAATTTCATCTGAAGATTAAAGTTTATAAAGCTATGTAAAGAATAAAAAAATCAAAACCAACCCGTGGCGGAACAGCCCCAGTGGGCCAAAGCTTACAAACCCGACTGCCGGACTCAGGCCCACATACACAAGTTAGAGAGGTGGGTTATCATCCAACCGATACGGATGAAGATGTGGTCAACATCTCGACACCCTCAGCCTGAAAGTTGGCTTTCTAGACCAGGTCCTCTACCTAGCGTAGCTCCTCATTTCCTCATGATGCTGAGTGGGCCCCGGTCCTCTACCTGGGACTTAAAATCCGTACCCCTTAGGGGTACGGACGTTTCCGTGGCAAAGACTTAAAGCATGGCACCTTACCGCACTACGCCACGGTCATTAGCTTAAAATGATAGAAATTAGAACATGCAGATTTAGAATTGTTGTGTGATATTAAAAATTATGAAATATTTCAGACGAATATAATTTTATTATATCCCATACATCAAATTCAAGATGTTGAAAAATTCCGTAACATTAGAAGAAAGGGTGTTTTCTTTAAACTAATTACAATGAAGAAATGTTTGACAGTAAAATATCTTTATTTGTATACTAAGCTTACATTAAAATTTTGGGAGGAATATGAGTACCCTTAGGGTACAGGGAAAATCTCATATCACTGCTTCAAAATTATTACTTATCAATAAGAAATTAATAAGGGGCGCCGGGGTAGCGCGGTGGTTTCGTTCGCGGCTCCCGTTCTAAGGGTCCCGAGTTCGATTCCCGGCTCTGGGGTTGGCGATTTTAAGTCGGCCCTATCCACGCCTTCACCTCTGTCTAGCACACGTGAAGTATCCCCTATGCCCAACGTGGTTCGGAGTCCACGGTAAAAGCTGTAGGTCCTCTCACCTCACCGCCATCTTCACTATCACCCTATCATCGGAGGTAATGGACACCGCCCTCTGGGTGCCTCCACCTGAGAAATGGGTCCGGTCATCACTTGGTGGGGTCAGGTTACCCCGAAGGCCAAGGTTGCCATGTGGGGAGTGTTAGTAACTAACCAACTAACTATAAGAAATTAATATCTTAACAATCCATTATATTCACTGTCTGATTTGACAACAACATAAAGGAAATGTGTTCTTTTAATTTCCTTCTGTTTTTTATTTCAAATTTTATGTTTATACGAACCAATAGTATTGTACGTTGGTAAAAGTGGAGATACCAACACACCAGATTAATTGAACAAGAAACAATAACTGCACTGGCTGCTGTAGCCTCAGTCTGGACGATTGCTCTTCCGCAGCTCTCTGTGTGTAAGGAAGACGTCAAGGCATCTGAAAATTCCAACAAAATCAATGAAGAGATCAACAGAATAGATAAAAACTGAGTCACATAATAGTATTTAAGAAAATTATAACTTTCTGATAGTTCAGACAAGTAACAAGAAATATCTGGAGAATGGTTAACTTAAAACAAAGTATGTGACTTAAATTGTGATTTATACGTGATGCAAGTTTTGCCTCTGTCTTACGATTAGCCAGTTATGCAAAGGTTAAGCATTCATGGAAGTTTCTGAATGGAAATAGTAGGTTTGGTATTTAGCCAACCTTGCCTTTTTGAGTTATGCTGTTCAATTAACTAAATATTTTTATATATCCATGGTTTATGAGCTATATACAACACAACATGAATGAGGAACAATTTAAGGATCATTTACATAATATCAATAAAAATAAAAAGACTTTGCGTTTATGATTCCAGTAGTTCAAACAAATACAGGATGGAAGTAAGGTAATTCTGCAAACTTGAAGAGCGAATCGCTCCGAACGACCTGCAGAAACAGAGTTACACTACCAGGGTCATTTGTAACAGACTTAGGTATAGACATAATGGGAATAAAAATGTATTGCAAAGATACGTTCTAGTGTTCTTAAAACAAACTCGGAGTAATCATGGTCTACTAGAAAGAGATGTTGATTAAACCTATAAGCCTCAATACTAGTGCTCCCTAAGGAACATGCCCAACAGTTGTCCCTTTTAAGCTCTCGTCAAACCTTAAGTCCTTTTAAAGGTGGTTGTATATACTTAGATGCGTTATGAAGCAATACTCTCATGTCATGTACTAAATTTGTATCTAGTTCTCCAAGTCGATTGGTAAGCGACAGCAGCCATGAAGTACAATGGCATGAAAACTAATAGGAATAATGACTTTTTTTGAGATAAACTAAGAAGCTCACCTGTTAAAATGATGTCTGAAGAACTGAGTGTCTATAAGGAGCATCCTCCAGCTCGTGAAGCAGCGATAGATGTCTTTTCTGGAAGATTGCTTCAATGAGAGCCGCAATGCTACCAGTAGCATGAGCTGTGGCAACCTGTCCTCCACCCCGATACTCTGTGAGCCACTGCTGCCCGAATTTACCCATAATAACATCAGAGGAGTCACAATTCCTGCAAACACATTGCCTCCCACGAAGGCGTTTCTTTAAGTTAGGGAACAGACAAAAGTCACATGGGCATAAATCCGGACTATAGGGTCGGTGAGGGATGCACTTTACGTTGACTTTTTCAAGATATTCAGCAACAACATTGGCAATATCCAGCCACGCATTATCGTGGTACACCATCCAGCATGCTTCATGGAAATATGGTCTTTTGCGCCTGATATGGACTTGCAATGTTCTCAGGACATCTCTGTGGTATTGTCCAGTTACTGATGTGCTTGTAGGTACAACATGCTGATAAACCATTCCATGAATATCAGAGAATGATATGGCCATAACTCTCCCAGGAGAAGCAACCACTTTTGATTTTTGGGGGGTTGCTGATGAAGGAGATTGCCACACTGAGCTTTGCTGTTTGCTCTCAGGATCAAAATGGTGTAGCCAAATTTCATCAGCAGTGATTACGTGTGAAAGAACTCAGGATCTTCCTCTAATATCAACTTTAACTGCATACAGACCTGCATGCGAATGTGTTTTTCTGTGACAATCAACAGTCTTGGAACCCATCGCGCACAAATACGCCTCATGTGTAATGTTTCTGTCACCAACGTGTGGGTGGCACCCAATGAAATGTTAAGTATTTCAGAAAGTGATCTTTTAAGGTAATTCGTCGATCCTCTCACAATGGCGGCAGTTTTGTTGATGTTTTCTTCCATAAGGGCAGTAACTGGAGCACCTGGTCCACCTTCCTTTGAAATTGATTGTCTCCCCTCTTTAAACATTTTAAACCACCTTCAAGCTGTAGGGAAGAACAGACTCTCCATAGGCCTCCTGTAACACTGTATAGGCCTCAACTGAAGATCTGTTAAGATGAAAGCAGAATTTCTCAGCCGCATATTGTTCCTCGTGTGTTACCTCCATTGCAGCGGTAGGCGATACTGAACATGTCTGAACTTGCCTGGTTCTCGCAGGCGAGATCCAGGAGTACCAACAATGAAACTAATACGGCGTTTGTTTCACATTAAGCTAACAGAGTATAATAGATTGGATTTTAGGGTGTAAAATTATGACCGTAAAAAGTTATGATCACTCGTTATTAAACAGCCCTCGTATTTCCCTCTCGCAAACTTGCAAGTATTCGTGGCGCTAGACGTAAGGGAATGTAAACTGAATTTTCCAAAGATTTTTAATAGTGCAGTTGTTGAAATTACATTTGAAACATGTATATTCCTATATTACGCAAATGGTTTAAGTATTTAGTTTAAAATCAATTATAGTTTATGAATTACTTATTTTTCTAATCCAACGAAACTACCGGTGGTTGATTCGTATAGCTGTGAATGTTACTTACGTTTAGAGATCATTCGTCATTGCCACTGTCTTCAACGTCTGAGTACCGCACATTTATGATGACAGGTGCAAAATCTCGTAACGTGCTATTTCTTTCAAAAAGTCATCTTCTTCTGGTTTATGTGATGTCTGACGCACCTTTCCCGTATATTCTTTAGAACATGTCTCGTAAGAAATTTTGTCTAAATCCAATATCGGAGGCACGCACGAGGGCTGACGAAACGTGCCGAAGTGGACTCGCAGTTGTAGTGCTCCTGAGAGGGCTATTGGCATAAACTTCTGTTGCCAAACTTTCCACCAATACCCCAAGCATCTGTTGAGATCAGTGAAAGACAAACTGGAATTCCAAGTTCCGGTAGTGTACCGCATTCCCTGTGAATGTGGGACACCGTATATAGGACAAACCGGAGGACCATCACTACCAGCATAAACGAACATGAACGGAGTATTCGCTTAATGCAACCTGAGAAGTCAGCGCTGGCAGAGCATTGTTTTGCAAAGGAGCATAGAGTTAATTTTCGGGAGACGACCATCTTGGCAATATGCAACCGTTACTGGGAGCGCAGAATTAAGGAGGCTTGGGCCATTTCCTCCGAAAGGAGCACGCTCAATAGTGATTATGGATTTCAGTTCAGCTCCTCTTGGAAGCCGGCCTTAAAATGGAAATCCGTCGATTTAAGAAGTACAGATCAATACAGCTTGTTAATCAAGTTAAGTAGGTAGGTTTCTTTGACGCAATTAATTTTCTATACTGACGCCATCTCCTGACCTAGTATTTAATTTAATGAAAACAGTCTTTGGTTCAGTAATGCGAATTTTGATAGCGTTTTGCCTTTGTTAATATTTTTGTGATATTCAGTGTTTCGTTTGTGGTTATAACACTTAATAAATATCCTGATGATGGGATAGATTCACACACCCCAAACGTTGATTTCTAATCGTCTTTTCACATGGCTTGTTGTCCAAGAAGAGATTGAATCCCAAGCATCTGTTTTGCAGTTGTTCGAAACTTCACAAGTGCAC
Source organism: Mantis religiosa (assembly GCA_030765055.1). Taxonomy (NCBI): domain Eukaryota; kingdom Metazoa; phylum Arthropoda; class Insecta; order Mantodea; family Mantidae; genus Mantis; species Mantis religiosa. The sequence goes on from CM060950.1 coordinate 393,037,480, forward strand.
ACAGCACATGTGCTATTGTTAGCCGTTGTTAGGAAGGTAGCAGCTGAACTGTAAAATCTGAAATTAATATTCTACCGGGACTCTGGCATTCAGTAAAGAAAGTTAGTTAGTTAGTTACTAACACTCCCCACATGGCAACCTTGGCCTTCGGGGTAACCTCACCCCACCAAGTGATGACCGGACCCATTTCTCAGGTGGAGGCACCCAGAGGGCGGTGTCCATTACCTCCGATGATAGGGTGATAGTGAAGATGGCGGTGAGGTGAGAGGACCTACAGTTTTTACCGTGGACTCCGAACCACGTTGGGCATAGGGGATACTTCACGTGTGCTAGACAGAGGTCAGTAAAGAAAGTTATTAGGTGGAAGTTGTATCTGAAACCAATGGCTCGTTTTATACGTTTTATTGATCTTGAGGCCTTATGTGAAAACGAGGAAAAGTGTATGCAGTTTATGTATTCCGAAAGTTTGTTAAGAACGAGAATGTTGTACCGGGCGTGCGATGAAGTCCTACATCAACAAAAAATAACAGGCGTTGTTTAAATGTTCATTGACTACATATTTATTTTTATTTTTCATTATTATTTAATTTGTTTGTGATTTACGTCCTCCAGCGATATCATATCGGAGGATTCTTTTTTAAATGTAGATGAGAGAAGAACCAGCATTGCAACAAAAAGTAGTGTAGTTTTTGGATCAAAGTTGGCAGTGTTCAAAGTTGTCTGCTATTGGCGTCGGCGCAAGCAACTTCTGACGTCAGCGCATGCCACTTCGGCAGGTTCCGTTACCCTTCGTGTGTGCCTCCGATGTTGAACTTACAAAACATTTCCTACGAGATATATTCTAAAGAAGAGCCGTTTTCCCATTCTTGTGCTCCCTGTCAATTTCTTAGTGAATAAGTCATTCAACGTCAGTCAGTTTAAATATATTATTTCTGTTTTCAACATAATTTGAGCCCACATTAACTCAATTGGATTGTTCTAGCAATAGAAATGGGGGGGGGGGGGGGGGGGAGAGGTGGATCGCGTCTCACTGATCCAGGTGATACACTTTTTCATGGAAGAGTAACTGAATACTACTGCTTTGAGCTCTCTAGAATAAATAAATTACGAACCATTCATAAACAAAAATATAATGTGACCAGACACTTCTGCCAGATTAGCAAGAAGTGCATCGTTTCCTCTCATCGAATTTAACAAACACCTTGGCTTATTCAAAGTACATATTTCTTTCACCACATCACGTGAAATGTTTACGTTTCAGTTTTGAGTAATTTCAAATATACGTTCATACATGCATGCCAACCAATAATGATATTCATTACAATGTTTACGTCGCAATTCATTGTTGTAATATAATGGTATCTACTTTATTTATTTGTATTAGGAAAACTATTTGAGCTAAAAATATTGGGCTTCCATGGTTATGCTAGATACATTACTCTCTACCTTCCACTTGGACCAGTTTTGGCAAAATCTGAATTTTTTGTCTTAGCATGAATATATTTCATACAGATTAATTAATTTGTCGCTCGTCACACACCACTTAGGGGGAATGCAATACAACACCGCAGGGACCGCCTCGGTGGCGTGGTGGTAGCATGTCTGCCTCACGTTCAAGAGGTCGCGAGTTTGAATCTCGGTCAGGGTGAGTTACCTGGATAAGGTTTTTCTGGGGTTTCCCTTATCCTCAGACAAATGTCGGGTAACTCTAACCTCCATGGACCCCGGGCTCATTTGAGCATCATTTCACCCATTCCATTCATCGTCCGATATGACTTAACGTTGGAGGACGTAAATTACAAAAAAAAGCGCAGGACTCCGATTGGTTGCTCACCCAATCTCTGTTTCATATAACCTTGTCCCGCTGACAACTATCACTCAGCATGCATCTACCTTCCCCCTCACCCTAATTGGCTAATGCTTTCGCGCCATAGGCCATAGGCAGTGCCTTCCCGTCACATTTAAACCTGCAGTAAACGTCATAATTGCCAGGAACATAGCTAAAATCATGTAAATAAGGATATGAAGGCATGCAAAAATACAAGTTTATAGAGAAACTGAACTCATACGTTATGGAGAATCTTGTGATGGAGTAATTCCCTCTATCTCGGATTCGGATTCTAATTCTGCAGTATCAGTTTCGCTGTCGGAACTCTCCATGGGGTTTATAATTATGCTCTCTATTGCGTTGTCGACGATGCCATCTAGCTCCCACATTTTCTTTTGTTCTTTGAGCACATGATGAATTGCCTATTTCCATGTTTCGTCGCTGGTCTCCGACAACGCCGTGGCAAGCAATGGCCTGATATCGTGTAACTTAAAAGTTCTATTGTTTCTCGCTACGAATCCTTTAATTTGGCTCCAAATAAGCTCAATTTGATTTAATCCAGTGATATGGGGGAAGCCTGAGTACCTCACGACCAGCTGAACTTGCCATTTCATCGATTACGCATTTATCACAATCGCTGGCATGCTTTACTACAAGTTTCAGTAGTTCTGCCTTAATCAGGGATTCACTGACAACTTCACTTTTTGCACGCAGCCATTCAATAATGACTTGTTTCTTCCAGGATGTATTTGGTTTCTTTTCGACACAAACGCTGTTCTAAGAAGCATTATCTATCACAATTATGCTGCTTGGTTCCAGTTTTGCCAACACACTCGCAAACCACTGCTGAAACACATCTCCATTCACATCCTCATGGTAATCACCGGTTTTCTTTGACTCAAACAGCAGTAGACCATCTTCCACGAAACCACTATCACTTCCTATATGAGTGACAATCAGTCCCTGGCCTTTTCCACTGGGATTTTTTAAACCAGTACACATACCTTGCAAAAATGCTAGTTTTACAGTCATAACAGTCGTGTCACGCCATATTTTACTTGTCGTATGCCCTTCATTCACCCAAGACACGTCAAGGTAGTATATTTTGCGATGTGTATCCCGGTACTGTCTGATTGTCCTTAAATAACGTTTTCGTCACACAGCAATATCGCCTCTGTCTCTAAGCACACGTTTCTTGCTCCTTTTTCATTCACAAACCCCAGCTGTATAAGCAATCCCTACAGACCAGATCTGCTGAAATTTGGTAAATCTGCATCCTCATTACAACATGGCGCTGGGGCGGGTTTTCTCCAGGATCTCCGGTTTCCCCCGCCATTTCTTTCCACCGGTGCTCCATCTTCATCTCATGCATCATCAGTGTCATCGCCTGCGGTGGCGTATGTAGTAAAAGCGGGCGTTAAACACTACACATTGCATCCTCATTTACAGCGGACAAAGTTTTATTTATGTTATGGAATTCGTTTCTAAAGAAAAAACTATGCACATGACGACGTACAGCAGTTTTAATGAACTCATCGCATTCTCCGAGCACGCGCTTTTCTTTATTCCTGCTTTTGCCTGGAGTGGTAGGATTTCTTGATTTCTCAATTTCACCTCGCGATGTTCCTATGGACCTAACATTCACACCTGTAAGTTCAGAGCTCAGCTGTTCGACTTCTCTCACTGACAAAGACGGATTCTTCTCTGAGAGTGCATTAAACATATGCACCACAATTCTTTTTTCGCCGTTTTGTAAAGGTTTACCCTTGCGATATTTTAGCGAAAAGCTGGTGTTAGACTCTGCCATCATACATATAAGTACACATGCAATAAACGATGAATAAAGTAACGTAGCTCTCGCATTCGGCACAGCACAACTTCGAATGACAATACATGACTAATCCAGTTCAAAACAAGGTCAGTGATAAGAGTCATATAAACAAATATGTCATCACTACCGCTAAAGCACGTGCTATTTTGTCATCTGAAAGGCAGGCCTAAATGCAAAGGAACCTCCTCTTTACTTCGTTTAAGAATTAATATGCATTTCAGATAAATCAACTCTTTTGCGTAATATATTTAATTGAAATAGTTATGAAAATAAATATTTGACAATTCTCTTTCAACATATAAAGATATGTCACAATGTGAAATAACGAACTAATTTTTACCGCAAAACAGTCTGTACTACAACAGCAGCCAATGAGAGATGAGGTCACGTGACCGTTAAGAGATACGGGGCAAGCTGATGAGAAAAAGGATTAGTAGCACTCAGAGAACATATACTTGTAGCGCCCAAGAACGAAAACGTTCCCATTTGAAACACATAAAAAGTGTTTAATCAAGGTATATTACGTTTTTAATTTTTCTTTGAAATCCATGATGCATTCATTTGTTGGACAAATCATTCCTAACTTTTAGTATAGATGTCACTTTCGCACTACATACTGGTTTACAAATTCACAAACTAAATGCTACCAACGTAGGAATAAGAAAAGGCTTGGAACAGTTGAATCCAGATATTTTACTTTCTGAACTTTCCATTAAATTTCTGATGCAACAGTCTTTTGTCAACATAACACATAGTTTGAAATAACGTATTCAAAATTATGTAGTAACTGAATATGGATTTGTGCATATGTATCAAATTATAAAGTCAAGTGTATTGAGAGCGAAAAGTCTGTAAACGTAAAGAGAATGTAGCAAATTAACATGAGTTTAAAACGCAGAAACCTGACATATTATGAAGCTAAACAGCTCATACAAAAGGGTGAAGTCATCATCATCGATGTCAGAGATCGTAATGAAATAAGAACACAAGGTTCAATTCCTGGCAGTCTTAATATTCCACTGAGTCAACTTTGGATCGCTTTAGAAGGAGTCTCCAACGCTGAGTTTAAAACCAGATATGGAATTGCAAGACCAAGCAAAACCACCACCATTATGTTTATTTGCAGTGCTGGTGTGCGGAGCAAACGAGCCATGGAAATGGCATTGAGACTGGGTTATGTTAACTCCTGCAACTATATGGGTGGATATCGAGACTGGAAAAGCCATCAAGATGCACAATGAACAACACTGCTTATATAAACTTTGGATACATATTTGAATGTTGATCACCCAATTAGCCGGCGCTTCTCGTGATTTAATGGGTTATGTCTATAAAACTTCTCAATCGCCTTTCATGTCTTTGGAAACCTTTATCAATTATTACACAGAAAACAACGAGATAATTAAAAGTCCTAGGACATCGCAAAGAAGAAAATTAAAATTTTGGTAAAAGATCTGGAAAAACGCCATCACAATGAAATGAAATGTGTAGTTTTAGCGCCGGCTTCATCTACATGCGTTACCGCAGGCGGGCCATCATAAACACCTTAAAGACAGATGTACGGCAGCGGTCAGGGCAACATACGAAATAACGAACCCGGACAAAACGTAGAACCAGCGATGAGGCTCTTTTACATAAAGATAGTACCAGTAGTATGCTACGCCGTGAATTCCATATGGAACTTTTAACACCACTGGACTTAAAGAGACTGGAGACAGTAAAGGCTTGCTTCTTAAAGAAAGCACTTCGCATGGAACCACAACACGGTTGAAATTCGTGTACCACCTGGCAGCGACGGACTTCTGCATCTGGGAACTCCAGATCCAGAGCACCTTAACAAGCACACCAGCATGAGCAGCCCACATAAGTCAGAGAGAACGCAAAGCGGCAGAAATCAACCCAATTACGCCAGCCATGAAAACTGACGACTGGAAGCCATCACATTTCTAACACAGGTATGTGTATACAAGAATGGCGGCTCATTGTTTTAACCAAAGGATCTGAGAGAAGAGGGGATTTCACCACACTGAGATGGACTGCCACTGACTACTGTGCAACAAGTGATGTCATCCTTACCATATACTGGTCTACAAAGCCCGGACTAAATCAAGAGTATTTTATGTCAACCACCAAAACTTTGGTTAATTCTCTTTATTACATCTACATTGTGTTAAATAAATCTTTTATAAATAACATTTATTATTTCTTGTAAATGCATTTATGGTACTTCCACGTTATCATATCCAGGCTGCTATTTATGTAATCACCAGATCTAGGAAGTTCGTACCGATTTCCTTGAGCAGTGTAAGGGTGGCCAGGCATGGCTGTATGACGCAGCACCACCAGCAAGGGCAAGGTTGTTATTATTATTATTATTATTATTATTATTATTATTATTATTATTATTATTATTATTATTATTATTATTATTATTATTATTATTATTATTATTATTATTATTATTATTATTATTATTATTATTATTATTATTATTAATTATTATTATTATTATTATTATTATTATTATTATTATTATTATTATTATTATTATTATTATTATTATTATTATTATTATTATTATTATTATTATTATTATTATTATTATTATTATTATTATTATTATTATTATTATTATTATTATTATTATTATTATTATTATTATTATTATTATTATTATTATTATTATTATTATTATTATTATTATTATTATTATTATTATTATTATTATTATTATTATTATTATTATTATTATTATTATTATTATTATTATTATTATTATTATTATTATTATTATTATTATTATTATTATTATTATTATTATTATTATTATTATTATTATTATTATTATTATTATTATTATTATTATTATTATTATTATTATTATTATTATTATTATTATTATTATTATTATGATTATGATTATGATTATTATCATCATCATCATCATCATCATCATCATCATCATCATCATCATCATCATCATCATCATCATCATCATCATCATCATCATCATCATCATCATCATCATCATTATTATTATTATTATTATTATTATTATTATTATTATTATTATTATTATTATTATTATTATTATTATTATTATTATTATTATCATCATCATCATCATCAGTATCATCATCATTATCATTATTAAGTGCAGGTCAGATACAATTGGTTACAAACGGTAATATTAACATTCTATACTGGAATGTTCAAAGTCTGGTAAACAAAATTGACTATGTTTCAATGCTGTGCCATCAGTTCAAAGTTGATATATTATGCATTGTAGAACATTGGCTATGTGAACAAGAACTTGGTCCCATTAAGATCCCAGGATTCAATTTCATAGATTTCTTTTGTAGACCCAGCAGTAATATGCATGGCGGTTCTGCTATTTATGTAAAAGTTATAATCACGCTGAAAAGTTGACTGTGTCAAATTTAGCTCCATGTACACGTTTGAAGTATGTTGCATCTATATTAAGGGTAATAGTACACTTTGTGCCTGTTTCTACAGAAACGGGAAATCATGTTTTAAATCTTTCTCAGAGGCTTTATAAGCTTTTCTAAGTTCGTTATTTAACAATAATGGAAAACAGAAACAAATCATTTTAGTCGGAGATTTCAATGTAAATTTCAACATCAAAACTTCTGAGATTCTGGAACTTGAGATTTTATTTGCTAGCTTTGGTGCTCGTGTGACAGTGCATGAACCCTTTAGACCAGGGGATACTAGGTCTATTGAAACATGCATTGACAATATTATAACAAATATTCCCCAGAGTAAGTGCGAAGTGAGTGTTGTACCGATCACTGTTTCTAATCATGACGCCTTATTACTTAAAAGTGTTATGGAAAATGGTTCCAATAGACTTTTTAAATTACATCGAAACATAAATGCTTTCAGTATATATTTCTTTACCTTTTTATTGAGACAGATTAATTGGATTTTAATGTATAGCATAGCAGGTATGACTGAGAAAGTTAATTATTTTATGAACTTGGTTTCTTATATCACTGATAGAGCTTTCCCACTCTCTTCTATTAAACCTGGATCCAAAAAAGGAATAGTACAAAGAATAATAAATGGTGGTACAGTGGCGAGCTCTGCATCTTAAAAAAGAAATGTATGTTTTACTATAATCTTTATATTCAAACCAAAAATAGCTCACATAAGAACATGTATCAACAACTTAACCTTGAATACAAGAAGGCCGTGAGCAGTGCCAAGAAAGCTTACTTTTCAAATATTAGAAACAGTTCCACCAATAGTTCCAAAGTAACCTGGTCTGTAATTTCCAATATTATTCATACAAACAAAAAGAGTACTTGCTTTAGCAACTTAGACCCCGAGCTTTTAAACTCGTTTTTCCTAACACGAGTAGAAGAAATTGTTAATGCTATACCTACAAACGAACATCCGAAAGAATATATGAATTATGCAGATAAGCCAAATTCTAAATTCAGTTTTAACCACGTTACGGTCGAAAACGTTTTTGAAACCATACTAAAATTGAAAAATAGTAACTGCACAGATGTTTATGACTTAAATGCTACTATTTTTAAACATGCTGCTACATTTATAAATGTGAAATGTGTAGTGTTTAACGCCCGCTTTTACTACATACGGCACCGCAGGCGGTGACACTGATGATACATGAGATGAAGATGGAGCACCGGTGGAATGAGATGGCGGGGGAAACCGGAGGTCTCGGAGAAAACACGCCCCAGCGCCATGTTGTCCACCACAAATCTCACTTTACGGTCGCCTGGGATCGAACCCGGGCCGCCTTGGTGAGAGCCAAGTGGTTTAACCACTGAGCCACGGCGCGGCCCGCTACATTTATATGTGAACCAATGACACACCTTTATAATGTATGTACTGAGAGTTGTATTTTTCCTGACGCATTTAAATATGCAAAGGTATTCCTATTCACAAACAAGGTAGTAAATCAGATTTTTTTAACTTCAGGCCTATCAATATATTGCCTATAGTATCCAAGATTCTTGAAATTTTATTAAATAAGCAAATAATACAATATTTTGAAGACAATGCTCTTTTCTCTCCTAATCAGTACGGTTTCAGAGCTGGCCATAAAACTGTCGATGCAGTTTTAGCATTTACTAAACGTACTTTAAATGCATTGGAAGAACACAACTCAACTATAGGCAGCTTTCTTTATTTAACCAAAGCTTTTTAATACAATTTCTCATGACCTTCTCATCTCTAAGTTGGAATACTATGGTTTCTGTTCTGAAAGTATACGCTTTATTGTATCTTATTTAAGTGACAGATACCAGTCCGTCTATATCAATGATTTTAAATCCGAGTTTAGACTCGTCAAATATGGTGTCCCACAGGGTTCCGTTCTCGGCCCAGTCCTTTTCTTAATAGATATCAAAGATCCACCTAACTATGTTCGAAACGATTATATTGAAACATATTTGTTTGCTGACGACTTAGCCTTGAATATTTGCTGTGTGGATGATGACAAAATACACAGCGCCTACACGAAAGTAAAAAGGTGGTGTGATGTTAATAAATTAAGTATAAATCAAAGCAAAACAATAAATATTAATTTTAATTTTAATCGCGTTTCAAATGGTCTTGATGACAGGACAAAGTTTCTTGGTATATACCTTGAAAAGGATCTGGACTGGAAATCACATATTGACTACATTTCTAATAAAATTACCAAAGGAATATCTGTTATGAATTTTAAAACAGAATGTGGATAAGGTAGCATTACTGAAGGTGTACTATGCTCATATTTATAGCCATCTCAACTACGGAGTTTTACTGTGGGGCAACCATGCTTATGCCAACAAACTTTTAATTTTACAAAAGAGGGCTGTAAGAATTATTTGTGGAGCTCCGCCTACTTACCATTGTAAACCACTATTTATTGAATTAGGAATCCTTACTGTTCCTTGTATCTATGTTTTGAGTTGTCTCCTCTATGTGAAAGAAAATTTGCATGAATATACCTTTTGTAACGATGTTCACAAATATCCAACAAGGACCTCAAAACAGTTATACTTAAAGAGGTGTAAGTTAGCCAAGACTCAAAACAGGTTTGATTCTGTTTCATTAAAATTATTTAATAGTTTGCCTGACTCTGCTAGAAATATTCCAGCCAGTGGTTTTAAAAGAGAGGTAATAGGTGTTTTAAGGTGTAACACTCTTTACAAGGTCCAGGAGTTTCATTCTATTGTTTGGACATAAATCACAATTTTATATATTCTAGAAGTTGCTATACATGTATATTCTCCGTCCGTCCATCCGTCCGTCCGTCCATCCATCCGTCCGTCCGTCCATCCGTCCGTCCGTCCATCCGTCCATCCGTCCATCCGTCCATCCATCCATCCGTCCATCCATCCATCCATCCATCCGTCCATCCATCCATCCATCCATCCATCCATCCATCCATCCATCCATCCATCCATCCATCCATCCATCCATCCATCCATCCATCCATCCATTATTGTTATTGTTATTGTTATTATTATTATTATTATTATTATTATTATTATTATTATTATTATTATTATTATTATTATTATTATTATTATTATTATTATTATTATTATTATTATTATTATTATTATTATTATTATTATTATTATTATTATTATTATTATTATTATTATTATTATTATTATTATTATTATTATTATTATTATTATTATTATTATTATTATTATTATTATTATTATTATTATTATTATTATTATTATTATTATTATTATTATTATTATTATTATTATTATTATTATTATTATTATTATTATTATTATTATTATTGTTGTTGTTGTTGTTGTTGTTGTTGTTGTTGTTGTTGTTGTTGTTGTTGTTGTTGTTGTTGTTGTTGTTGTTGTTGTTGTTGTTGTTGTTGTTGTTGTTGTTGTTGTTGTTGTTGTTGTTGTTGTTGTTGTTGTTGTTGTTGTTGTTGTTGTTGTTGTTGTTGTTGTTGTTGTTGTTGTTGTTGTTGTTGTTGTTGTTGTTGTTATTGTTGTTATTATTATTACGAGATATTAGTTTGAACAGTTCGATACTTGTGAATTTATTTTCAGAATACATAATACTGTCTATAGTGGTTTTCCAAAATATGACACCCTTGCCCCACTCCTCTCTTAAGGGCGGAGTTACCTTGAGGTTTGGATTTACCAGGTATGTATCTTCAGGAAATAAAGGAACCAAAACACTGACTACAATACCTCTCATGATGGAAAGATAGAGTCAGACTGAAAAACTCAATGCAAACTTGTGTGGCTTAAGTCCTGGCTATGGCATTGTATTTTTCAGTCTGACGCTATCTTTCCATACTTTAGCCTACACACGCCAGTGTGAAAGAACAATTAATTTTCACCTCTCATCACGTTTATGAGGGTCGTCTTTTGTTGGCTAATTATAACCCAGCAACAAAGGAGAGCAGTTCCTTTTGAAATTTGTCATGTTTTGAAAAAATGTATATGTGTTGTCTTCAATGTATATTCAACCTCATTAATGGTGTCCCTTTCTTCTCTTAACGTCTTATTTAACAGGCTTCACTGCAAACGGAAGTACGAGCTGAAATAGTTTCATTTGAGAACGTGTGAAGGATGATAAACTGGAGCATGAAGGGGCAGCCTAAATGAAGATCATGGTACAATTTGTTTTTCACAGCTCTGAGCAATGTGTTGATACATTCATGGATTCATTCCATATTATAGAAAAAATTCAGCGGCTTTCATAGGTGTTAACTGTGACACAAGATAAGTGCAAAATGCAAATCTGGTGAGGAATCCATTACAGCAATTGTGTTGCATTCATTTTATTTTCTCTACTATTTACACAATAGGGTTTCTACTCTTTCTTTTTCTTCTTCTGCTTCACAGCTTGGACTTTTCAATCCATTCCGGCCCATCTTTTCTTTGGTCTTTCCTTGCTTCTTTTCCCTTTGGGTTTATTGTTTATGGCTCTCTTAGGTATTCTGTTATTAATTTTTTGAACATTCTTTTCCAATTGATTTCTGTTATTAGCAATCATATGACGTATATCTTCTACCTTTAACTCTTTCCTAGTATCTTGAATCTGTTTTTGTCTTTTATAGTGTACCCAGCTATTGCTGTTACAAGTAGGGATTGCATTCCACCCGAAATTTTGGTACTGAGATTTCAGTAGCAATGTATATTGTAGTATTCCTCGAATCTGAAAAACATGTGTAGAAAAAGGATCTCTGTGTGGTATTTCACAGTGTAATTCGAAAATGAAAAGTCAGTAAATATGTAACACTCCCAAATTATGATATGCAGATGTTAAAGAAAAACCCCCCCACCAAACCCACAATACTTAGAAAGCTTTTCAACATTATACTTTTCTCAAAAAAGCTCTAACTCTGATTAATAAGGAGCAAATTTCTATGATGTCATATTTTTAATTAAGCCTGTAATCTGAGTTAATGTAAGCAAGAACATATCCAGAGGTCTTCTGATAAAATTTCTGCAACTTTTATTGGTTATTTAAAGTTAACTACTCAGATATCTGGTCATATTTGTTTATTTATTTATCTGCTGTAGAAGTCAGCCAGACTCATGGCATCATCAAAAATATGGTTCATGTACAATAACTTCCAAATATATAAATATGAATTACAATATAGTTGAAAATGTTACAAATTAATATAAAGTCTAATTGAATAGTACATTATAAAAATACAGAAAAATAAAGTTTATTATTACAATTTTACATTTAAAAATTAACTTATGCTAAAAGGCAAAAGTTTTAATAGTATAAGTTAAACTGATTGCCTAATCCTTCTGTATTTTCTTTTACACAAAATTTGTATAAAAATCAACATTAATTTAGTATTTTATTGAACTGCTTAGGTATTCCTCAAGTGTATAAAAACTACCAGTTATATACAACTTCTTTAACTCTATTTTAAGGGCACTGGGAGGTCAATAGGTTTCAAAAATTCAATTTTTTGTTTTTAATGTTAAAAAATTATATAATTCTTCAGCTTTAAAATGATATATAACGTAGGTGGTCAGCTGGTATTAAAGCCCTTTAATTCGTCAATTTAAAGATGGTGGCATAATGATATGCCTGCTTCCTGAGAATGGTGCTCAATCTGTGACCGTGATTTCCCAAAACATTGATTTCTCATACTTTAGGTGCATGTTTCTCCAAAACTATAAAAGGTATTTTCACAAAATCTGTAGTGGTTATTTGTCAATGTTCCTTGAACACACTAGGCTAACATTTATATTCATGTGATTTATAAAATGGATGAAAACAAATATTTAGTCCCTGGAAATATCTTTTTTTTTTACTCAAAATTAATTCATTTTTCATGTGCATAGCATAAACTCTATGTGATTTTCATTTAGCCGATGTTATAAAACTGTATCTTAGGTTATTTTGGATAAAACTTGGTGCATTTATCTTTCAATTCCTACAAGTAAAGTGCACCTGAAATATAAGGTGCAATATTTTTTTCAGAATACAGAGTGTGATTTATGCCCCTTTCGCGTGGACCTATGTGAACGTAATTTAAACATTATACAGTAGTTAAATGCACACATCCTTATACAGTAAACATACCGAATTTCAATTTCCGATAATGTTTAGTTTTCTATATATTCTAATTTTAATATTTGTAAAAATTAGGATTTTCTGGGTAAAAGTAACCTCCCAGTGCCCTTAAATCTATTTGTCACTTGTATACCTTTTATTTTCTCTGCAATTGTTTGTACAAATAACAATCTACAAAGCTTGGTTTGGGTTTGTACAGTTCAATCCTGTGAGCTACAGCATGAAAGTTATTGAATTCCCTAGTTCCATAATTATAGTTAGTTAGTTAGTTTTTATTCATCCTTTTGATCATATTACATGATATAGGACACATCAAGTACTTATAACTAAAAATTATACAATATACATATATATAACACAAGTTTGGAATGAAAATTCAACTGTATGTACAGTATAATGATAATGATGATAGTAATAATAATAATAGTAATAATAATAATAATAATAATAATAATAATAATAATAATAATAATAATAATAATAATAATAATAATAATAATAATAATAATAATAATAATAATAATAATAATAATAATAATAATAATAATAATAATAATAATAATAATAATAATAATAATAATAATAATAATAATAATAATAATAATAATAATAATAATAATAATAATAATAATAATAATAATAATAATAATAATAATAATAATAATAATAATAATAATAATAATAATAATAATAATAATAATAATAATAATAATAATAATAATAATAATAATAATAATAATAATAATAATAATAATAATAATAATAATAATAATAATAATAATAATAATAATAATAATAATAATAATAATAATAATAATAATAATAATAATAATAATAATAATAATAATAATAATAATAATAATAATAATAATAATAATAATAATAATAATAATAATAATAACAATTCACTTGTAGTTAACATATTCAAACAATTCACCTATACTATAAAACATTAACATCATTAACATTAACAAAATCATTGTCAAAGTAATCATAATATTCTTTTATGCTATAAAAACAATGGAGTGAAAGAAGTTTTTTGAGACAAATTCTAAATCGATGCAGTGCAGGTATTTGCTTCAGATAATTGGGTAATTTATTATAAAGCTGGAGGCCAGTATATACAAAACTTTTTTCAAAAGAACTAGTGCTATGTGTGATTACATGAAGGTTATCTTTTCTTCTGGTATCATGAGAATGTATCTGTGAGTTTGTTGTGTACATACTAAGATTATTTTTTATGTAGCATAATGTTTCATATATGTAAATACAGGGGAGGGGCAATATATTTAATTCCTTAAATAATGGCCTACAACTGGTTCTTTTATTAACATGTAGTATTATCCTAATTGCCCGTTTTTGCATTTTAAAAATAGATTTTGCTCCTATTGAATTACCCCAAAATAATATTCCAAAGCTAAGAACAGATTGAAAATATGCATGATATAAAGATATGACCGATTTCAAGTCCATGATTTTTGAAATGACTGTGATGGCATAAGTTATTTTACTCAGTTTTTGAGATAGTTTTTGAATGTGAGCCGACCACTTTAAATTATTATCCACCCATACTCCTAGAAATTTTGTACTATCTGTGTATGAGATATATTTTCCCTGGAACTCTATAAAGGGATGACTGGCAAGTGTATTTTGTTTATGATGAAAAGCTATTGCTGTTGTTTTTTCTGTATTTATTAATAATCTATTAATGTTGAACCAGTTTAGCAATTCAGACATTGTCTGTTCTATCTTAAATTTTAAGGATCTCAAGTTGCAACCAGAAATATATAAGTTTGTATCATCAGCAAATAATGTTGGATAACTATTTTTGAAGGAACACTCTAGATCATTTATATATATCAGAAATAAAACAGGTCCAAGAATTGAACCTTGGGGGACACCATATTTTATTACTGCCGTAGATGATAAATATGTTGTAATCTCATTTGTATTTACATGTATATAAGTGATTTCTACCATCTGTTGTCGGGATGTTAAATATTCTTTAAACCACTTGTTCACTGTTCCACGTATACCAATAACAGCTAGTTTTTCCAATAAAATTTTGTGGTCTACTAAGTCGAATGCCTTTGACAAATCTAAAAATATACCAATATTTTCTTCTTTTTTATCCATAGATTCATATATACGTTTAACAAAATCTGCTATTGCTGTGTTTATTGACTTGTCTTTACGAAATCCATGTTGTTTGTTTGTTATTATACTGTGTTTATCGAGGAATGATGTAAGTCTGACGTACATTACTTTTTCTATTAATTTTGAAAAAACGGATAGTAGTGATACAGGTCTATAGTTACCTACATCAAATTCTTCCCCCTTCTTAAAGAGAGGTTTCACCTTAGCCACCTTCAATTTTTCTGGAAATTCACCCGTTGATAGTGAGAGGTTTATTATGTAACATAGGGGTTTTATTAAATTTTGGTAGCAGTTCTTTATAAAACTGTCAGGAATTTCATCAATACCACAAGATGATTTACATTTCAAACCCTTGATTATGCTTTCCAGCTCCATTTCTGTGACTGGGGTTATATATTTGACTATTTGTTGACCTATGCAGATGATACAACAACCATATGATGGAATAAATCAAAAGAAGGGCTGAATATTACTCTAAACAACACTACCTTTGAATTGCTGAGAAAACCAATATGATGCAATTCATCATGCTAAAAAATTATGCTGGTAATATGATTCTAAAGGTACAGAGTGACATTGTGTCAGAAGTAAACACACATAAATTCTGGGGTATTGTATTATAAAATTGACTAAGGTAGCTACAAAATAGGAATGAACATAAGGCAGGGCTACGTGTGGCTGTTATATCACTACTAGTCAATGCGGTGAGGGCAACGTTGTACAGTAAAGCATGCATACTTGCTTGCTTTGCCGAGCCATACGGCTAATTTCTCTGCACGCTCTATAGATATCATGTAAAGAATTACTGTGTTTTCCCCAAGTTACAGAGCTATTTCTTCTGAGGATTACTATCCAAACCCCATGTTTTTAACACATCTGGTGTCGGATATATGGAAAGATAAGGTGCCTGACTGGAATGAAAAGAATTATTGACTGTCAGTGAAGAAAAGCACACATGTGCTGTGCTGCAGTTTAATTTTGTACCTTGCATTCAGTAAAGTGGTAATCTTATATGAGCACACAGGTGCTTTTCAAAGTTGGTAAATATACCACTTAGCAAGCCTAGTACTGGTGCACCTAGTAGTAACTGTGAAACAACTCATAAGGTTTTACAATAAGCTACAAATATTCTTGTTAACGTATATTCCTTTTTCAAACATATGTAAATTAAACATATTTTCAAAAATACAAATTTCGCTCAGAGTCAAGAATAAATGTTACAAACTCATTCTGCGATGAACTTTGTTAAAGAAGGCAAAGAGTATACCAAATTAGAAGTTTCCATATTAGATCTCCAGGGAAACATCAGGGAGCCAAACAACGTGCTACCAACTTAGGCAATTTTCAAAAGTGTGTTTCACATAGAACAATTTCTGATCTATGTGACAAGGGTGAATATCCAACTGCCAAATGGCTGACCAATTTAATAAGGGGGAAAATAGAATATACGGATTTTGTATCTTCTATGCATTATATTCTGAAATCTCTTGGATTCAAATAAGGGAGAACCAATGATGGTCAAAAATTTCTGCTTGAAATAAGCAATATTGTTGCTGTAAGACTAAAATTTCTGTACACAATGCATAACATTAATACATGAGATTGATGATGTAAAAATGCTTCATAAATACTCAGTCATATCTTCTGTATTTATTAAGTATTTCACTGAAACAAAAATTGGTTTAAAGTCCATTGCAGCCAGTATACAAATTGGGCATCATTAAAATAGAAACTATATTTATAAGTAGTTTAAATGTCACTATTTTGTTTCACTGTAGCAAACACAAATTCATAGAATGCATCTAATTTGAACCGTTCTGTTTTGTGTGTATATGAACGATAGCTATATAAGCAAAATGTTCTCCAGTTCAAGATTTAAAGGTTCAGATTGTGTGATAATCTTTATGTATATTCTCATACACATGCTAACATTTTAAGCGAACTTCTCTGTTAGCATTGTATCACTGTACATCTCAGCACCTATATGATACTTGCTAGGTTGAGACAAAGACATATATATCTTCCATCTCTGGTGCCCGCTAGCCGTAGAACTGACAGCACCAAGACAATACGACAGCCATATTGGCTCAAACCATGTGCATTCTTATTTTGTAGCTACTCTAACTTGGGCTGATCATATTGAAGACATATGTGTAAAAATTAGTAAATCATTATATCTTTTAAGATATTTTAGCAAGTACAACTATACAAGTAGCTTAAAATAAACATACTATGGAGGTATCTATCCATATCTAATCTATAGAATAGAAATATGGGGCTCAGCAGCTAAAACGCGCCTGGATAAGTTGCTTACTTATCAAAAAACGTGTATCAGGATCATATATAATCTAAAAGCAAGGGAATCTTGCAGGGAGACTTTTGTAAATAAAAGGATAATGACCATCTACTCTCTGTATGCTTATGCAGCTATAAAGTTTGTTGTGGGCAAGTGTAATCCATTAAAAACTGTCAGGTACATAAACATAACACTAGAACCCATATGAATTACTATACAGATAGTGTGATTAAAACTGTCTCTGAAAAGGATGTACATATACAGGGAATTAAGCTGTACATTAAATTGGCATCTGATATTAAATCAATAACTAGCAACTCAAAACAATAGTTTAAATGGAGGTTAAAGGCTTTCCTCATAAACAAATGTTTATACAGCTTAAATGAATTATGACAAGAATATTTGTAGCCTTAATTGTACTTGCAAATGTTAAGCTCATGACGTGAATAAGGGATCATGTGTAGAATCGATTTCTAATGTTGTAAATTGACCATGCAGAACTAGTTTTCTAATGTAGAATTATCTATGTCATATTAATTAGTTTCAATGTTGAAAAATTGACAATGTCAGAAATTGTAACCAATCTATGGACAATAAACCGCCACTGCCACCACCAATCCTTGTAGGTACAATAGGAATAGGAGAATGCAATACACTTAAGTGACAGTCAACTCCTTGAAGAGCTGGTTTCTATGCGTTCGCCTTTAAATTTTGTTTAGTTGTATGCCCAAGAGTTTAAACAAATCCTGCACATGCTATACTCATTATTGTGCAAACTATTCTTAACAATGTTCATTCTTTTATCTAGTTCATGTTAATCGAGATAGGCCTATGATTATAATACATATTTCATTATAAGTACAATGGAAATAGAATACATGATTTAAATCTTTTAATAGTTTGTTGCTATGTGATGCCTTTGAATGGCCAGAAAATAAAGAAGCTAATAACGCCTCATTATTTGCAAAAAGTGTAAGCATTTGAACATTCAAACCAACAGCAAGAACCTTTGAGGTAAACTGCATAACAAGTCATACATTTTGTATGTAATAAGATTTTGTCAGTTTCTTACCTAGTGCGGTTTACCAGTTTTGCAAAGGTCATCCAGATTGAAGAAATCTGAGGTTATTTCCAAAAATTTTAATGTGTATGTTTTATTTATTATGAAAGTATCTTAAACTGGTGTTTTATCCAAAATGTTTAGTTATTTTTAAAAAAAACTAAATTTGTGAAAAATGTTACATACAAAGGATAGTTTGGCATGTCCCATCATTGCAATATAATTGACTTATATATCTTATTTGGTAGTTAACCCAGTTCATGTTTGTTCACTCACAAGTGCGCATCTGCAGATATTTTTTTTTTAAATTTTGTATTCCGGAGACCTCAAAACATTTACATACATATTTACAGTAACATTTCCTAATTTTTGGATCCAAATGTGGCTCAGTGCCTTGACTCAGAATGGGGACTTAGCACTTTGTCCTATAGAAGACCTACGCTCCTCATGGGGTGCGCTCCCTGGGAGGTTTCTTTTATTGTCTGTCAACGTAAGTCACATTGTACGATGAATGAAATGATGGGTTCATAGAGCGTAGAGTTACCTGACATTCATCTTTCAGGACAAGAGAAAACATGATGAGCTTTGAACTTGGAACCTCTTGAATGCTACCATCTACACCACAGAAGCAAGAGGATACTAAGAGTGGCTGGACCTGAGCTTAGATGATAGCAGCTACAGATTAAAACTCCCCGGTGGGGGCTCATAAGACCAGCTCCCCTCCCCTTGCCAACTTACATACCCCAAGTGAGGGGACAAGAACCAAGGACCCTACCAAGGGATTTACAAGGAGAAAATTCCCTGCTGTGCATGCGGAAACTCCAGCCAACTTTAAGAACCAATATGGCATTGAAGTAGAGAAAATCTGGAGTTATATTTTTCAGCCTTCTCCTAGTGACTCAGGGAAGCTCCTGAAAGAAAGCCACTGACAGGGAAAGTCAGCTACAGAAATCGAACCAACAACCTCCTGGACATGAGCTACAAGACACTACCACCAGAGCCAGAGGATAAGAGAAAACCTGACGAGCTTTGAACTTGGAACCTCTTGAATGCTACCACCTACACCACAGTGGCGAGAGGATAATAAGAGTGGCTGGACCTGAGCTTAGATGATAGCAGCTGCAGATTAAAACTCCCCGTTGGGGGCTCATAAGACCAGCTCCCCTCCCCCTGCAGAGTTACATACCTCGAGTGAGGGGACAAGAACCAAGGACCCTACCAGGGGATTGACAAGGAGGAAATTCCCTGCTGTGCATGCGGAAACTCCAGCCAACTTTAAGAACCAATATGGCATTGAAGTAGAGAAAATCTGGAGTTATATTTTCCAATCTTCTCCTAGTGACTCAGGGAAGCTCCTGAAAGAAAGCCACTGACAGGGAAGGTCAGCTACAGAAATCAAACCAACGATCTCCTGGACATGAGCTATAAGACACTACCACCAGAGCCATACTGCTCAGTTACTTGCTGTGAGTGAGTGTGTGTGTGTGTGTATGTGTGTGTATGTGTGTGTGTGTGTGTGTGCGTGTGTGTGTGCGTGTGTGTGTGTGCGTGCGTGCGTGTGTGTGTGTGTGTGTGTGTGCATGTGTGTGTGTGTGTGCGTGTGTGCGTGTGTGTGTGTGTGTGTGTGTGTGTGTGTGTGTGTGTGTGTGTGTGTGTGTGTGTGTGTGTGTGTGTGTGTGTGTGTGTGTGTGTGTGTGTGTGTGTGTGTGTGTGTGTGTTTTGGCTTGGTAGAGCAAATAACAATTTAATCCCATTGTGATTAGCACTGGGATAAGCACTTTAGCTAGGTTTGTCCTGCAATATTGTGCATGTAAATTTTCTTTCTGTCTTGTACTATGAAAATGAATCTCTTTAATATTTGGTAGCTGATGCCTTATTTCTCTGATATGGTTAACATCTAATATTTACATACTTGCTGTAGTCATGGCCCTTAATTTTTAATTTTTAATTTTATATTATCAACTAGTTTCTGTAGAACAAATACGCAAAAGTAGGGGACTTGCATTTATGTAAAATCTGGTAATTACTTTCAGAATGTTAAAAAATTTGAATACTTAAATGTGGAACAGCATTTCGAAGTTAGTTTTGTAAAAATGAATGAGTATGAAGTTGTAATAATTTGTGTGTATAGAAATTCTAGTAGTGAATTGCAAATATTACTTCAAAATTTGGAAATCATTCTGGAATGTAACAAATTGAAAGGTCAAGTTATATTAACTGGTGATTTTTATATAAATCTTTTAAACGACGGTAACGAATAGAAAATGATCATAAATTTGTTAGATATATATGGCCTACAAACCGTAATAAATGAGCCTACCAGAGTTAAAAATAGTGCTAAAACTGCAATAGACCAAATAATCCTAAACACAGTTGCATTTCAGTATACTTCATTAGTGTTTGAAACAGGCTTTTGAGATCAAAAATTCAAGTAAGAGGATTAGATTTTTAAATAAGTATGTTAAAGAAAACACCACAACTCATGATTTCAGGGTGTTCCTGCAAAATTATAATAAAATATATAACAAAACCATTAAGCAAGCAAAAAAACCAGCAAATATCCATTGATAGTTCAGTTAGATGCATTAACGACTGATGTGGTAGTTCCATTAAATACCACCAGTTATTCAAAACTTGTGAATACAACAGTGTCTGTCACCAAAACTGGTATCATATGGGTTGTATATATTTTTTTAAATAGCTTCGGCTTAAGTATTCTGAAAATATTTTTAAAAATTCTGCTGTGGAAGTATATTTTTCCTGGGCTAACCTTTTTTTCAATTTACATCTCCAACTTAACGTCTTATCAGATGATGACTGAAGAGGTGAAATGATGCTTGAATAAGCCCAGGGAGAGTGGAGTGTAAACTAACCTGATATCCATCTTTCAGGATAAGAGAAAGTCCCGTAAACAAACCTTATCCAGATAACTCACCCAAACCAAGATTCAAACTTGGGTCCTCTTGAATATGAGGCGGGCACGATACCACCTCATTATAGAGGCAGACACAAACTGGTTAGACCTAATGTGATCACTATATTTTGCAGATTATAACAGAAGGACAAACTTAGATCTATCCACAAGCATTGTTTGTTTATAGATGATGTGGTGACAGAAGTGTCAGAAACTCGTTTTGATTAACTGAGAAAACTTCATTAAATATACAGGTTGTTAACTAAAACATGTATATTTACAGCTTGTTTTCCTTAATGTTGCCAAAATAAAATAAATCATATATCATATATATATATATAAATATAAATATATATGCCGAGTACACCTTCATCATTCTCTACCATTATACATATCATTATTTACAATACTTAATCCTCTGTCTGTTATTGAGTGGGAATATAAACACCATGGTGTGTGAGGCACACATTCTGGATGTCGTTGGTTCAGCTGCCATGACTGATGTTCTTGACCCACAGGTCTTTTGAAGGTTGATAGGCAAATGTTAAGAAGGTTAATTACATACCCCAACTTTGATGTCCCTCCATTTTGCCTGCTTTCTCAGTTTACTTCACCTTTTATCGTAGTTGTCTATTTCAAAGTTTTAAGTATTGAAGAGAAAATTATGGGCTGCATGGCAGGAAATTTGCTCTCTGTAATCATCCTCCTGGTCTGGAAAGGTATCTCAGTTTTGGGCCTCCTAGGGGATATGCAAATCAGTTGAGGGTGAGGGCAGCCAGTTGTATGAGCTGCCACCGGGGACTTTACTTTAAAATTGTTAGGGATTATATTCCATGCTTCCACATCTCCTAGTTCCAGCCATCCCCTGTCTTCTCTCTTCTTATATAACTAGACACAAAAGAACCGCTGTTTACTGAGCGACTATTTCTGCCATCTGAAATGTGCGTAATTAATTGTCTGTGGGTTAAAATCCATATTAATCACATTTCCCACCTATTAAACTGTTTAAGACTTTTCAGTAGTATTTACACACATATGGACATATGATTTCAGGTTTTTTTCTAAAATTTAATTTTGAATCAGGGGATCTCAAAACAGGGATTTGTAGTGACATTTCTATATTGAAGTAAGTAAACGTTTAAGTATCAAGTTATTGTCAAGAACCTAAGACATTACTAAGGTCATACTTATATTAAAGAGGTGTTTCAAATGGCATAGTTCCTACTTGCTGTGAAAGGTGTCTGTCTAATCTTGCATATTCTTGACAGTGATAGAGTACAAACTTAACTACATTCAAAACTTAGAGAACCTCTTTATGATATGAGTTGTAATGAGAGCTGTCACCTACAGAAGTTGTGTTTCTAAAGTTCATCAGTGTGGAGGTTCTTCTTCTCTATCACAAATTCATTGTTAACTTAGCAAACGTCAACTGAGTTCGAGTTATTCTTCCAGGTATACCAAATCCGGAAAAGCAACTGGTTATTAAAGTCTGTATGATAGTTTCAGCTGTTACTTTTACTATATTTATCGCTTCTATACATCTAGAGGTATCTGATTATATTCGTTAGGAGATCCCTGAATCCTTGGCATACAGGTAGAGATTCCACTAAGTCAACATTTACTTGTTTCATTGGGGACCAGGTTCTGTCCAACTGGGGATTTGGTATGTTGATAGATTTTAGATCTTTGGCAGTCAATATATGTCCATGTCCATTGATGACTTGTTTTGGTGATTCTATTTTTATATTGGATGAGACAAATCATTCAGTAATCATTTTGGCTGTTGCTCTCAGTCCTGGTTACCAGAAGAGATGAATGGATGAAAAGGCTTTTCTAGGGTATTGCTTTTTGTGTTTCCTAATTTGTTACAGGGCTTAAGGAATTATAGTTAATCTTATGTATTCTACCCAAAAGCTTGGGGCTTTTAGTTTCTTTAGGGGAGGGAGCCTCTGGTGTTAGCTAGATAAGTCACTAGCATGAACACTCACTGCTATGGCCATTTTATTCAATTAGTACTCCTTTACTTGATTCACCAGTGTGTATCAGGTTGTCTTCTGGCAGTTCGTTGAACACATTAACATTTTCTCTGGAGTTATTTTTCTATGTGAAAAAGTATTTTTATTGCTACAGTATAATAGCTACTAATATTGTTGCATGCACATATGCTCACATGTGTGTAATTATGACAGCAAGTGAGTAAGATGAGATTACTTATGTGGACAGACGCTTAGAGAACTTTAGACCCCACCTCAACAATGCTGAACAAACACGAGTATAAACAATCCTCCACACTTGCAGGATAGGGTGTGACTGTATTGATACACATTCAATAGAATAATGAAGAAATAGCAAGCGTAACAGACTGATGGAATCACAAGCAATGTTGCCACATGCAAAAATGAAAGTTTGGAGTACTTTATACCCCAGCATGCCTGCTCTTGGGTTAAGGCTGCTGCAAAAGTAGCTAACAAAGTGAGGACTTTGACTTTCCTCCATGGTCTTCAACTTAGCCCCTTCCCATGGCTTGAGCTCCCTGCTATTCCTTGAAGCCATCAAACCATGGCTTCCCTATCGCAGGCATGCACAAGCTAGTCAGGTTTATAATTGGAATTAAGAAACTTGGGTTTGAGATCCTCCTCCCTTTGTTCCAGTATTTTATCCAGAATAGAATCCTGGATAGCTTTAAGCTGTTCTTGATTAAGTAGGGTTTGAGGAAAATCTGCTGTCATTATCCCTACAGGAATACAACTAGCCGTCTGCCTATATGTCTTTGCAGGCGGAGACCCAATGCCTAAAGTCAGCTCCTTTGGTCCGCTAGGCTCATCCTTCCCTTTCTTAGAATTTTTGGGCTCATGTACTGGAGTAGTCTCCTCAGACCTAGCCCTGTTGGTACTGCCCGTCTTTCCTTTAATTGGCTCCAAGGTCATGGTGCAGATTTCTTTTGGTTTGTGGGCACGTTTAATTAGCCTCTTGAAATGTTTCCTAGCCGCTCCTCCCAGTTTCACAAATTTAGTTTTAAGTTGGAGCTTCTTGAGGGACTCCTCATGGTCCAGAGGCACTTCTGCCTCTTGTGTTCCTTCCTCCTGTCTGTTAGGTCTTTGAGTGGCTTTTATGTAGCTCCTCCTCCATAAACCATTCCTGTCCAGCAAGAGATTGAGGCACATATACCTCTTGGTTTGAAGGAAATGAGGTTGCATTCCCTTTTTCATTAATTTAAGGCTCTATCTTGGCCTGTAAAATTGGCATACAGGTAGTCACCTGTAGTTTCCCAAGCTGCAGGAAGGCTTACTTATAACTGGAGGTTGCCTGGTATCCAGAGTTCGCATATTAAAGACGAAGATCTTCTTTATCAATATGCCATCGGCATATACTGTTCCACCTTGGCTTGGGTTTACCAGAGCCTTTTCTGCTGGCTTTCAGAGTTCCTGCTAGGCCTTCTTGGCAGCTGTAACGGTCATAGGGCACACCATGTCCCTGCCATATAACATCCTATCAGGCACACCCTTCTCAGCTTTGCCACCTCTCGGATCTAGGATCACAGTAGTTGGATTTTGAAGTGCTATATGCCCATCATTTATAGAGTATTTTCCAAATGCTAAACATCTCAGAATTCACTCTGCCATATTAATTGTACAGTTTATACAGCCATTAAAATTTTTAAATTTTAAAATGATTATATTTTTAAGGAGGACCAATATCATTGGATTTATAGAATTGTGTATATCAAGTATTGACGACAGTAGTAGTACTTTGTAGTAAAAACAACTTTATCAGTCTATTCTACAGTAACTTAATTTAAACTTTTACAAAAAACAAGATGAAGGTAATTGTACTAATTTTGATTATATTGAAGTGCAAGGTAAGTAATCTAACGCCAACAAAAACTGGCTTAGACTGTTTACTTTCTAGATTCACCTTTTGATACACGTTACCACTTGTCTTGTACCTATAATAAGAGTGATGGCTGATGTGTGCATATTACGGAGCTATAAATCATTTACCATTATAAATGAAGGGTTGTTAACCAAAAATAATGGATAAATTTATCATATAATGAACAGTAGGTTTAATAAGTAATTAGACAAAACACTCACTAAATAGCTAAGTTCTATGTTACACTGTATAGTGATTTTTGTTCACATGGTGGGGCTGAGGCAATACGAGATAACAAAATTAACATACTTGTTCTGTGAAACTCGTGCAAGTGCATAAGCTTAATTGTGTGCTTTCTTCATCAATTAATGGTTAACCAAGTAATGGATAATCAATGGTTTACTATATATATATAAGTTTACACAGTTTTAATACTTTTAGTTTCTTAAAAAAACACTGCATTTGTTTAATAAAACTTCTATGTAAGTGATTATTGAAGTAATATGACACTGAGCTGCCACTAGCAACAGAAAAGTTATGTGCTCCTTTTTGAAGCTACTCTGAATAATTATTAACTGTCTCTAGCTAAAGACCAGGGTAGTATCTGCATTCGTAATATTAGTAACAGCAATATAAGTTTGTCTAAACATAAGTGAAGCAGGAATATCTGTAAACCTTTATTTGTGTAATTTAGGAAACTTGAATAATTACAGTAATGTGTTTCCAGTGCCATATACTTTCCAAATCTTTCTACGAGGGCTGCTCAGTAAAGAATGATCATAATTTTTTATGGTCATAATTTTCCACACTAAAATTCAATCTCATTATATTCTGTTAGCTTATGGTGAAACTAACATGCCGTAGTAGTTTTATTGTTGGTACTCCTGGTTGCCATCTGTGAGAACCACGTATGTTCCGACATACTCAGTATTGCCTACTGCTGCAAAAGAGGTCACACGCAGTTAAAGTTGATGTTAGAGGAAGATCCAGAGTTTCTTTCAAACGTAACCACTGCTGATGGAACTTGGCTACATCATTTTGATCCTGAGAGCAAATAGCAAAGCTCAGTGTGGAAATCTCGTTCATCACCAACCCCCAAATAAGCAAAAGTGGTTGCTTCTGCTGGGAAAGTTACGGTCATCTCATTCTTTGATATTCATGGAATGGTTTATCAGCATGTTGTACCTGCAGACACGTCAGTAACTGGACAATACCACAGGGATGTCCTGAAAACATTGAAAGTCCATATCAGGCACAAAAGACCACGTTTCCATGAAGCAGGCTAGATGCTGCATTACGATAATGTGCGGCCTCATATTGCCAATGTTGTTGCTGAATATCTTGGAAAAATCAACATGAAGTGCATCACTCACCCTCCCTACAGTCCGGATTTAGCCCCATGTGACTATTTTCAATTCCCTAACTTAAAGAAACATCTTCATGGGAGGCATTATCCATCATCAGAAGCAGTGGTGAAGGCTGCCGAGGCGATTTTGAAGGATCTCTCAAAAAATGGTTTCCAGCATGGCTTTGAAGACCGGCAGAAACGATGGGACAAGTGTATCACATTCAGGGGAGACTATTTTGAGAAGGACCATCAAAATTATGAGGATGAGTAAAGGTACGTTGTCAAAACAAAAATTGTGATCATTCTTTATTGAACAACCCTCATAAGTACATTAGGACTAAGCCGTATGTTAGGCGAGGTTTGGATAGGCAGAGATAGATTGAAAAATTCAATGCTATAGCTGGGATTTGAACTAGCAATCTCCTGGTCTCCAGCCAGTTGCTCTTATCCAAAGAGCTACTATGCATCGTATCTAGTGACTAATCCAATTGAATGGAATACATAATTGTTGCTATGAAAATGTTTAAAAATAAGATATCTCATGACCTACTGGCACTAGAATCCTGTGGAAAACACCATTAACATTCCAATTTACCATACTACTGATTTATTTATGTAATTAGGCATTGTTCCATTTAAAATGTATGTTTTCTCCAATGATACACTTAAGTGTTATTAAAATCTACTTAAAAACTAAAACTATGAGCCCCCAAAGCTACCAAGCAATGCTGTGAAAAACTGCATATCAGTAGCACATTCCATTTTGGAAATATTGGTGATGCTAGTTTTAGGTAATTCACTTGTACTTATGAATAATTGTTGTAAATTTAGAAATAACCTTTCTGTGTAAACAAAAGTAATAGTGCAACATAAGGCATGTTGGTAAAGTTGATGTATCATTTAAGATAATTGGTGAAAGTTAATAATTTCTTCACCCTTGTCGCACATATGCTAAGGTTTTGTATGGATAGTGTCAACATGAAAATTTAATACCATAGCCAGAATTTGAGCCACGGTTCTCCTGGTTTCCCTCCACTCTCGCTAACCCATTGAGCTACCATGACCAACTTGCCGTCCTGACATTGATATATCATTGTTGGCTATGACTCCAACCATTCCTTTAAGTTAGTTACTAACACTCCCCACATGGCAACCTTGGCCTTTGGGGTAACCTCACCCCACCAAGTGATGACCGGACCCATTTCTCAGGTGGAGGCACCCAGAGGGCGGTGTCCATTACCTCCGATGATAGGGTGATAGTGAAGATGGCGGTGAGGTGAGAGGACCTACAGTTTTTACCGTGGACTCCGAACCACGTTGGGCATAGGGGATACTTCACGTGTGCTAGACAGAGGTGAAGGCGTGGATAGGGCCGACTTAAAATCGCCAACCCCAGAGCCGGGAATCGAACTCGGGACCCTTAGAACGGGAGCCGCGAACGAAACCACCGCGCTACCCCGGCGCCCCATTCCTTTAATAGTTTTGGCATTTTAGATGTTATTATGTAACCATTGGCAACTTCACTAAGATTAAAAATAAACCAGAATTATGTTCTTATATATTAACGAGTGTATTGTAATGGCCATGGTAGGAATCCAACCTCCACCGGCTAGATTATGACATTTGATAAAGGTGTTGAAAGTAGTTCAAGCCTCGAATTTGGAGTAATAGAGCATTTCCATTTCAAGAATAAAGTATTTAAGCTGGCCAATGTAGGTCCATGAAGGAGTTGGCACAGTTGATATACAGATGATAGGGAGTCTATAGTAAGTTAATAAGTGTCCGTGGTCCAGCTGTCATACAAGCCGATATACACATCATCACAAGGGTTGAATAAGCACCTCCGAGTCGACTATGATTTCAAGGTAAGTTTGGGTGTACTCCATTAGGCCAAGACTACCCTTGAATGTTGTGTATTTATACAATTAATAAACCTGGCTCATATACTAATTTGGGATTAATAAACCTTTTTCACCCAGATGGCGGTTCCATTCCCTAATCTCTCTGAAAAGCATACCTCTGAAAGCTGCACCCCCTTGTATCAAACTTCCTTCCGGGGTTCGCTACCGTATATTTAATTGAATTTAATACCCTTTATTGTATGACTTGAAGTGTTAGAATTTGGAATTATTAACATTTGTTGACCGTGGCAGGATAGCTTCTGGACGGGCAATAATAATACAAAGGTAAAATAAGATTACTAGCAGTTAATATAATTATGAGTCAAACTAGTATTCAATGCTCCACTTATTGCTAGTATTTACCTAGAACACATTTCTTTAGGACCTTTCTAAGATTATTAGTTGTTGTTGACTAATGGATGTTGGGTTGGTGAACTCCATGGAGAAGATAGGTGCTTCCCTGTCGGTATCATGATGAACTTGAAGTTTGGGTGCTCTTCAAAGGTAGTGTCGAAATTGAACAATGTTATTTCATATTTCTGTATGAAAGTTTTTTCCCAGCTGCAGTAACCATGTGATTCTTCCACATGATCAAGTGTTTGACTAAAAATCAGATTGGTCACTAAGTTACTGAAGTTGTGGCATGTAAAATTTTCTGGTGATATTAAGCATTGACTACAATTTGGGCTCAGATTGAGTGAATACATGAAAGTGGTGAGCTGAATGCTGCACAAAGGATTCTGTATATAAGAGAATCTATGACACCGTGAACATGAGCTTATGAACTTGTGAATGTTTAACTGCCTTTTGCTGAAAATTATAATAAAACTGTTGAGTGGTTAAAAGCATGATATGGTCAAAAATATTTATTGATAGAGCTTTATGTAAGGGAAATTATAAATCTGGTGACTGCGAAACCTGTCTAGTCAGTGTTGTATGACTGAATTGAGGTTAATGTTAGGTCACTAGAATCGATGTTTCTGACTACTGACCACTAGGCAGCATAATTATTTCCTTTAGTGGAGTCCTGTTTGACTAATGAATTAATTCAGGTGTGGCAGAGAAGATGGGATAATACACAAGAAACTGGTTTACAAGAAAGACTCAAAAACTTCCTGGAATTACTGTAATCTGAAGTAGAAAATGAAGAATATTTGCAGTTGACCAGAAAGATCAGCACAATTAGTGCTAGTAAGACTCAGACAATGAAACATTTTAGAAAACCTAATTTTCCAACTGCTCAGGATTTAGTTACAACTGGTGGTGTGAGAAATGCGTGTGCTTTCTGTAAATTGGAGACTCACATTTCATTTGGGTGTCAGCACGTTAAAACTATGACTCTCAAAGAAAAGAAGGCTAGAATCTCCCAGAACAGTGCCTGCTTCAGATGCATCAAGTTTGCGCATAGTGCAAGAAAATGGCACTCTCGCCTCTCTAAGGTGTGTAAGCAACAAAATTACCCAGTTATGTGTGACCTTGCAGAAAGGAGGGCTAAGAAAGTACCACAGTGTTCACAGCAGTCTAATTCAGTGACTAATTTCTGCATTAATACATCCTGGGTCTACCATTAATTTCGGTTAAAGAAGTACATGGATAAAATCAGGAACTTGTGCATGTTCTTCTAGACTCTGCTTCGCAGCTTTCTTACTTGAAAGAAGAACTAGCAGAAAGATTGGGTCTCCAGGAGGTTAGGAAGGTCACATTGGCCATGCTGTGTTTAATGGTAGTACAGGTTCTCCTTCCAAACAATGTGTATTTGAGCTTGTTCTTCAGAATCTAGATTATTCTAATCAGGTGAGACTGACTGCTCCTAGCCAGCCTGTAATTTGCAGGCACGTTCCTCGGCTTACAGTAAAGCAAGTGATGAAGCTTGGACTGTCACATCCAGATGTAGGGAGAGCTAAGGATATAGAAATCCTTATTGGTGCAGAATTCTTAGAGTCAGTCCTCTTGAATGAATGTAGAACGTTGTGAGACTTGACAGTAATTTTGACTATATTAGGGTGGACAGTATTTGGTAGAGATGAGCACTCAGGATGTGGTGAGAAAGAATTGACACCTATTCTGCTGAATATTGAGAAAATAAGCGACTTATGGGAATTGTATATTTTGGGGATAAAGAATCATATCTCTGAAAAGAAGAAATGTCAGCTGGAAGAAGAAGCAAGACTGTATTTCCTTGAAACATTCAGATAATTGAAGATGGTAGATATCAAGTTCGCCTTCCATGGCTGAAGGATCATCTCCCATTGGAGCCATCATTCAAGATGGTAGAAAAGTGACTTGAAAGTACAAAGAGAAAACATGAAAGCAATGGACACTTGGAAGAATATGACAAAGATTTTCAAGACTGGCTATGTAAAGGGATAATTGAAGAAGTTCCTAGTGACCAGACTGATATCAGCGGATATTATCTGCCTCATCGACCAGTGTTTAAGAATTCTGTAGCAACACCAGTTAGATCAGTCTTCAAAGCTTCCGCTAGAAAAGCTAACAGTCCCTCCCTCAATGATTGTTTAGAAAATGGTCCCAATCTCATCAAACTAATTCCTTCTCTGTTCCTACAATTCCGAAAGAAGATAATTGGGGTTATGGCAGATATTCATATGGGTTTCTTCAAATTTCAGTAGCACCAGAAGACAGATATTTTTAGATTCCTGTGGGGCAAGAAAGACACAAAAATCTATACAAAAGCAAGTACCGTTTGTAGTGAAATCAAGTTCTTTTCTACTAGCAGCTGTAATTGAGCATAATTTAGATGAAGCCTTGCTTTGTGCTCAATATGGAAATAAAGGGACTATTGATATTATTAGACAGCGGAAGGACAACTTTTATGTTGATAATTGTGCGGCAAGTGTGTCAGATAAGGAAGACCTTGAACTATTGATCAATACAGCTCAAGATATTCTTGCTCAACACAAGTTTGAGCTCAGAGGCTGGGAGAGCACTGACCCACCTCTTCAAGATGTCTTCAGGTGGTCACCCATCCTTGGGATACTGTCGAAATGTAAGGAAGACACACTCAGTGAACTGGGAGCCTCTAGGAAATATTTCACCAGAGAGGTTAACTAAGAGGATATTGCTGTCTACAGTTCATTGAATCTATGACACAATTGGATTTTCAGTACCCATTATGCTGCTGCCGATGCTGTTGCTCTAGAAAATAAATGAGGTCGCTGGGGACAGAGAAGTGCCTTTAGAAACCGAAAAATACTTTGGGAAATGGCTCCGTGATCTTCATGAATTACACCAAATGGAAATTCCCAGAAGATTCTCTGATGTGTATGTAGAATGTAGCATCCATGTCTTCTGCAATGCGAGTCAAAATACATATGCTGCAGTGGTATTTCTACGTACACAAACTGAGTCTGGAGTTCAGATCCAGCTCCTCCAAGCAAATTCAAAAATAGCTCCTTTACCCCAACTGACCATTTCTGGACTCAAACTCATGGAAGCTATGATTAGTACTCGATTGCTGTCTACTGTGAGAAAGGAGTTTGAAAATGAGTTTACTTATGGATGGACTCTAAGACAGTGTTGATATGGATACAGTGCAAAGTTCTTTGGTCAATCTTCTTTGAGTGAGTGAGTGAGTGTGTGGTGTTTAAGGGCCCGTCGACAACAAGGTCATTTGGGCCCCAAGTCAACACTAAAAACCTAAAAACTATAAAAATTCAGTTAAAAAGGTAAAATACAATAAAAACACTCAAATGTTAAAAGGACATTAAAACCAATCTAAATTGTAATAATGTAAAAGCTCTAAAATTTATAAGTATAAAATTCAAGTCAGACTTGTTTATTGAAACCGATTTTAAAAACAAACCGCAGTGCCTTCTCCACGGCCACTGGGTCGTTTCCTAAAATACCGTGCAAGTTAGTCCCCAAGCCCAAAGACTGGCGAACGCGGG
This sequence comes from Mantis religiosa, assembly GCA_030765055.1. Taxonomy (NCBI): domain Eukaryota; kingdom Metazoa; phylum Arthropoda; class Insecta; order Mantodea; family Mantidae; genus Mantis; species Mantis religiosa. The sequence continues at coordinate 393,070,172 of CM060950.1, forward strand.
CGTACTGCGGGCAGTCAAGCAATACGTGCCGCACCGTGAGGCGTACTGCACACGGAGCACACACAGGGGCCGGTTCCCCTCTTAACAGGTGGCCATGAGTCAATCGTGTGTGCCCAATTCTCAGCCAGGTGAGTATCACCTCGGCCCGCCGGTTATCCCTGCAGGAAGTTGGCCAGGGTTGTAGGCTCTCCTTTATAGCCCGGAGTTGTGTGCCTTGTAAAGCTGTCCAGGATTGCTGCCAAGCAGATAGGAGCTGGCGACGGAAAAAACATTGCACATCCTGGAATGGCACCCTAGTTGATAAACTGCGGGGCAAACGGCAAGCGGACTTAGCAGCCGCGTCCGCCTCCTCGTTCCCGGAAATGCCCACATGGCCTGGGGTCCAAGTAAAAACAAAATGGTATCCTCGACCGAGCTTTTGCGAGATCTTGGCCTGTATTTTTAAAACAAGGGAGTGGGCGGCAGTGTGCTGTTGCAAGGCCTGAAGAGCACTTAGAAAGTCGGTGCAAACAATAAAAGAGCCAGGGACTAACTTGCAAATAAAAAGGAGCAAATAGTAGATTGCATACAGCTCTGCTGAGAAGACCGAAGTTGAGTCCAGAAGTCGAAATTTGTGAGCCTCACCGTTAACGAAGAACGCGCAACCCGTGGCGTTACCTAACTGAGAACCGTCTGTAAAGACCGGAACATAGTTAAGGTAACGGCCCAGTAATTCGGCAAAAAGTTGTTGGAATACCGAATGTGAAGTAGCGAGTCTAGAGTTGTTTGAAAGAGCGAGATCGAACCACGCACGATGGAGCTGCCATGCAGGATAGGGGCAGATGGACGACCTCTCCACGCGAGGCATTTGGAGGCCATGCGAATGTAGTAGATCCCGAAATCTTATTCCCACGGGGCGAGTCCGAGAACCAGGGCGCATATAACTGTGGACTAAATCTGGACACAGAACTGGTTTAAAACAAGGATGATTGGGATAACTTGCCAACTTCGAAACGTATGAGCAGAGTAACAGCGAGCGACGAATATGGAGTGGAGGTTCGCCTGAGTCTGCATACAGGCAGTCGACTCGACTGGTGCGGAAAGCTCCTGTGGCAAGGCGGATGCCAGTATGATGCACGGTGTCTAAAAGGCGAAGTTTAGAGGCGGTCGCTGCGCCATAAATAAAACTGCCATAGTCCAGCTTGGACCGAACCAGAGAGCGGTACAGCCTCAACATTACCGTGCGATCGCCCCCCCCCCCCAAGATGCTGCAGATAATACCTTCAGCACCCGAAGAGAACGATCGCAAGAGGCTCGAAGGTGACGAATGTGGTGCTCCCAATTGAGTTGTCGGTCCAAGTAGAGGCCCAAGAACTTCAGGTGCGAGACAAATGGCAGGGGTGTGCCGTTCAAATGAAGATCAGGAGGCGAGTGAATACCTCGTAGGCGGTGAAAGTGGATACACCGCGTCTTCGCAGCTGAAAAACGGAAGCCGGTTTGAAGCGCCCAAGCTGCTAGCTGGGTAAAGGTCAGCTGCAGTTGGCGCTCAATGTGATCTATGTTGGCAGACCTATAATAAACTGCGAAGTCGTCAACATAGAGGGATGATGGAATTCCACTTCTAACGGCACTAGTGATGCCGTTAATCGCTACGGCAAAAATGGTGACGCTCAAAATTGACCCTTGAGGTACACCGTTCTCCTGTATCCGCCCCCGTGATATCGTGTTTCCTATGCGAACCCGAACACGGCGAAGTTTTAAAAAGTTGCATAGGAATTCGGGTAGATGACCACGCATACCGTAACCATGTAGGTTACGGAGTATATCGTACCGCCAGGTGGTGTCATAAGCCTTCTCCAGGTCGAGGAACACGCCCACGGCGTGCTGTTTCAGTAGAAACGCATCGGAAATATACCCCTCAAGGCGTGTTAGATTATCGACACTTGAGCGATGGCGACGAAAACCGCATTGCAAGTTGGACAGATGGTTATGTTTTTCTAGCCACCAATTTAACCGAGCGTTTATCATTCGCTCCAACGTCTTACAGATGACACTCGTTAGGCAAATGGGGCGGTAGCTAGATGGTAGCGTGCGGTCCTTTCCGGGTCGAGGGATGGGGATGACGATACCCTCTCGCCAAGAGGAAGGGAAAACCCGCTCATGCCAAATGCGGTTATAGATGTTTAAAAGGAAACATCGCGCCTCAGATGGAAGATGTAGCAGCATCTGTCGGTGTACGTCATCGGGACCTGGAGAAGAATCCTTTGCTAATGCCAGAGAATGGGCGAGCTCGGCTGCGGTGAAAGGTTGATTGTACGGCTCGGTGCAGTCAGTATTAAAATTAAGTGGTACCCGCTCCGCCTTTTCCTTAATAGGCAGGAAGAGAGCGTCATAGCGGGCAGTTTGGCTAGTAGCAGCAAATATGGTAGCTAGGACTTCAGCCATGTCCTGCTCGGTGGTGCACATGGAACCATTGAAGGCAAGGCCGGGAATTACCGTCCGGCGATACTTGCCATACATCCGCCGAACAGCTGACCTTACTTGTTGGGTAGAGCTGCGCCGGGAAAGCGAAGACACATAGGCTACCCAGGATTTACGCTTTGCGTTGCGCAGTATAAAGCGTGCCCTAGCGCGAGAACGTTTGAAGGCGACGAAGTTCCCTTCCGTCGGGTGCCGCTGAAAAACGCGCAAAGCACGTTTGCGTGCTTTGACAGCCAAACTGCATTCCTCAGACCACCACGGTACAGGGATACGACGTGGTGTAGGTGAACCTCGAGGAATGCTGGATTCTGCTGCGAGCAGGATCGAGCAAGTAAAATATTCGACCATTTCGTCGATGGTGTCGAAACCATCGTCGATGAGATGTATGAGGGATTGGAATTTTCCCCAGTTAGCTTTGGAAATAATCCAGCGAGGATGTCGAGAAGGTACACATTGGCGGCCAGAAAAATGAATGTTAATGGGGTAATGATCACTGCCAAAGAGGTCGGAAAGTACTGACCACTCAAGTAGTGGTACTAATGACGGACTGCAGAAAGAAAGGTCTAGTACGGAATGTGTACCATTAGCGGATGATAGGAATGTCGGGTCACCAGTATTTAGCAGAAGCAGGTCAGACTTATCGAAGACGTCTACGAGGAGGCATCCACGGGCGTCATCTGTGTCTGATCCCCAGAGCGTGTGCTTGGCATTCAAATCTCCCACAAGGAGTAGTGGTGAGGGGAGCTGAGCCAATAGCGCTAGAAGATCCCGCTCTTGAACTATACTGAGCGGCGGCAGGTACATGTTACAGATGGTAAAACTGATGCTCTCCAGCTGTAGTCGGACGGCCACAGCTTGCAATGGTGTGGTGAGAGGAACGTGGGCGGCGGAAATGTTAGGCGCCACTAAGGTAGCAACGCCACCGCTTGCACGCATACCTGCAAGAGAGTCGCTTCTAAATGCAGAAAAAGAGTGAAGGTGTAACGAGTGATTGGGATGTAAGTGGGTTTCCTGGAGACAAATTATTGACGGTGGCCGTTGAGAAACTAAATGTTGTAGGTCTTGAGCACGAGCTCGAAAACCATTGACATTCCACTGGATTATTTCCATAGAGAATTTTTAATGGGCCGTTTTAACCTTTTTCTTGACCTTGGCTGACTTGGGCCCTACGATTCGAAAATCGTTAGTCTCCTGTGACTCCGCTGATGATCGGGAGTCAGAATTCCTACGACTCGTAGAACGAGACAGGGATCTAATAGAAGGCGAGCGACTTCGCGATCTATGTTGTGGTCGAGATCGGTTTTTCACATTTACCACGGGATGGTTGTTACCCGCTGATGGCTTGGTGGCTGGAGTCAGTACGGTTGAAGCGGATGTAGTGCTGGTGGATATACAAACTGTCTGAGACGTAGGTTTAGCGGCTAGAAAGTCAGTCTGCGTGGATGCGTGGGCAACAGGGACGTCTTGAACAGCAACAGTGGAGTTGGGAGTACGGCGAGCTGCTGATGCATATCCAGTAGTAGTGGTAGCAGGCTTTAGTTGCTCAAAGCGCCGTCGTGCCTCTGGAAAAGTCAGGCGTTCCTTTACACGTAGCTCCTGAATGCTCTTTTCGTCCATGAATCTTGGGCACTGTCGCGAACTGGAGGGGTGACTGCCGCCACAGTTCACGCAACAGGGTGTTCGACTGCAGTTTGGATCCTCGTGCTTCGGTAGGCCACATTGCTCACAAAGAGCAGGATTGGTACATGTGACCTTAGTATGTCCGAACCGCTGACATTGGAAACAGCGCATGGGGTTCGGGACATACTGGCGGACGGTAGCACGTTCATAGCCGCAATATATGTATTCGGGTAACTTCGTCCCAGCAAAAGTTAGAAATACCGTACGTAATGGGTACTCCTTGCCATCTTGTTTCCGTGTTAGCCGATACGCCTGACAAAGCAGCTGGTCAGAGAGGCAACTTACTATTTCTTCATTTGCAAGACCATCTAGGCTGGAGGTGGTGACTACTCCTCTACAGGTGTTAAGTGTTTTGTGTGGGGCTACCCGGATAGGGTAGGAGCCCAACAAAGACGCTTTTTGCAGTTTACTAGATTGGTCTGCACTTGTGGTCTCTAATAGTAAGCTACCGTCTCGGAGACGCGTAGCGTTTTTGACAGGGCCACTGATCTTATCCAGCTCACGCTTTATATAAAAGGGACTAACATCTTTAAACGTTTTGCCATTACATGCCAAGGTCATTACCAGAAAAGGGTCAGTGAAAGAGGTTTTGCGCGGAGACATGATGATAGAGACCCCCATCCGGAACCGTCGGCGTCAGCCTGCCATCCGGGGGTTAAAAAAGAAAGACACCGAATCTTCACGGTCTGTGCCGTCATGGGGACCCCACCCATGACCGATCTCATTTGTACCTCAGAAAATCTACCCTTCAACATCCACTGCTTGTCCGTATGGGTAAACCGTTCACCACGCACACCCCGGCTTTATGCCCCTACCACAGGAATAACCGCCTGTGGCTCTCCAATTTAGGCCGCGCTGCGCATAAAGGGCACACGCGGATTCAGGGGACTTGTGGTTGATTACACCGGGGTTCCGTCAGCGGTAACACGTCCGGTCCGTGATACTAACCCAACGGCAACACGGCCGTCGGGAGATTAACACAGACCGGGCCCTCAAGGAGCTACGTGGGTGTACTTGACGGTGTGGACGGGCTCCGCACCTAAGGCTACACATAGGGGCAGTGCGAAGGGTCCGCTCAACCTTCACTTTTGAGATCTCCGGAGAGCACACATGTCGGAAGCCGCGCTGAAAACCGTGGGACAGAACCACGGAGATAGGAGAGATCCCTGCTGGTGAGACAGGAGTTATAAACCTAAGACCTTAAGTGCTAATAATTATAATAAAAAACTAGAAGAGGAAGAAGGTGATGCATACTGATCAGCAGTAGCACAGCGTGGCACAATTGATGGAGGTGAAGGGGATGAAATGAGGGTGAGTGGCTAGGGACCCCGGGATCGCCAATCCCGTACCTACCGTAGTAGGTCCCTGGGGAAAAATACCAGAGCCTCTTCTGCCAGTTTTCGGGGTTACTGATGGGCCTTCTCGACAGCCGTAGCGGTCGTGGGGTACACCAAGTCCCCACCGTACATCACCCCATCAGTCAGTCCCCTACTTCCTGTTGCCCACCCCTCGGGACGAGGACCGCAGAGGTTGGATTTTGAGGGGCTCAATCTTCTTTGAGAACAGAGTGACTCCAAAGGAAGCTTGGAGATATGTACTTGGTGCATTGACTCCTGCTGATCTGCCTACCAGGGGATGTGAAACAAGGCAACTCATGACTTCTAGATGGTGGGAGGACCATTCTGGTTGTACCTACTAGCGGAATAACAAGCGTAACACATTGATGGAATCATTAGCTATGTTGCCACATGCACAACTGTAAGACTGGGGTACTTTATAACCCAAAGCACCCGCTCTTGGGTTAAGGCTGTTGCAAAATTAGCCAATCAAGGCGGTGTGTACCATAAGCATACTCTTGATTGTAGACTGCCGTAGTTCCAAATGCACTATATGCACTTGAAGTGCTAACAGAACGTGCTGTTGGGCCAAATGTTGTGGGAGGTAGGTTTACTGTTTACATCCCTGACCGTTCATTCTAAACACATACCAATGTTGTGGGGTTTCCAAGTGTAAGCCCTTGACTTTACTGTAATAGGCACACAGGAATCCGTCCTTTCATATTTTTTGGGGGGCTAAACAAATCATGTAGCAACTTATGGTAAAGGCACATGTAACTCATCTTTTGTAGCTCTACTTCATTATCCTAAGTGCTAAAGTAAATGATAAAGGTGTGAAGACATATTTTCAATTAAAACTTGGGCCAATTTAATGTTTTATCTATGCAACCATACACTTTACAAGGACATTGCACAGGAACTTAACTTTTAAACTTAACATTAGGAAGCTGCAATTGAAGTTACATTCATTCACATAACAACTGGCATATGCTAAGTGACAGTTAATTGAAAAATAAGTTTTCGTATAACTAGTAGGATAGTTGTGAAAGTAATTTATAATAAATGAATTCATTTGAAGATTATAAAATAGACATGTTTATAATGTATTCTAACCTCATTTCGTAACAATGTTCTTCTTTCTCCCATATATTTCAAAGTTGTATTAATCACTCTGAGAGTTGTGCACCAGAAGGAAAACCTGGGACACACAAGTAAGCCTTTTGCAATTTAGCCCTTCTAAGCTGACAAAACTTGTTGAATGTAGTGTAATCTCAGGGAAGTTATAAAAATAATTATGCAAGTAAAATAAGTTTGGTTTGCAAATAGCAGTCTTTTGGTATTATTTCTGCATTGCTGTTTCATTAGTTCAAGAGGAAAACAAGCCATCTTATTAAAATTCTTATGACTAAAGCATTTTTAAAAGAAGCTAATTTCACACCAAAAGATGTATTTGGTCATGTTTTATTAAAAGTTCACTCTTACGACTTCACTGATGGCAATATGCCTGTTATTAATAGCTGAATCAGTGACTTTTAATGCTTAATAAAATATGACTCAGTAAGTCTTTTAATAAGCTAACTTTTGTTAAGAAAGTTGTATGCATGCATTTGAAAGGTAAGTCAAGCAGTATAACATTTGTTTGCCTGTTTTGGATTTGTTAAACATTATGGTATGGCAAGAAGTTCTTTAATTCCTGAAAACAAATAGTACTTTGAAAACATTCTGGTGATATATCCATGATGTCACAGCCCAGACAGGGCCCAGGCCTACCCACCCAACTGCTGGATTTATGCCCACATATGCCAGGTAGAGGTGGGCGATTATCCAACCAATATGGGGAGGAGATGTGTTTAGCATCTTGGTACCCCCAGCAGGAAGGTTGGCTTTCTTGACCAGGGCTGCTTACGTATCATAAGCTCCTCAATTTCCTGACGATGCTGAGTGGGTGCCAGTTCTATACCTGGGACTTAAAATCCGCACTCCCAGGGGAGGGGTCAAACCCAAGCCATTTTCCGTGGCAGGGAACCAAAGCATGATGTCTTAGCCCACTACGCTATAGTGCAGGACTTCTGGTGATATGCCATAAATTATTACTGCTGTTAACGTCAGCGATACAAATTATTTAATTTTGGAGAGGTATGGAAGAACTAAAAGGGTCATTGTGCAAACCTTTGGAAAGGATGTCCTTTTAGGTCCTTTAGTAAGTCTTTCCTGCCAGAAATGGGTAATTCAAGAAGATATGCAAGGTAGTTTCCTCATCTTCTATACATGCTCCACAGATGAGTTTAATTTCGTAGAGTGCAACTACATGTAAATGTTTCCCAAAATGAATAAACAAAAATTAATGCAACTAATTTCCCTATTCCTCTGTCCAGTTTCATGAGAGATGAGTAAAACGTTTTGCATTTTCCAGTTTCCTGGCTTGTCTTTATCCAAGATAGGTTTCCCACTTAAGTTGTTGCATTTCCCTACTACAATAGAACCTTATTCACCTGGATCAACTAGAACCAGGGATGATACGAGATAACGAATATCCAGGTTATCCAGAGAATGATGGAAAAACGATAGGAAAACATCTACAACATCACAAAATATTTTAACGTAGTTTAGAAATTACTATTTTCACACTTTCACCTAAAAACACATGCACTGTATGTACTGTAATAGCCTTTGTATTTACACTGTACACAATGTAGCTACAAATTGGTCGGTAGTAAAAAGGACAGTGAGCTTCTGCTTTCTCAATTAAGTGTATTGCTTATGAACAGTGTGAGATTGCATGCACCTTAACATTAGGAGCTCAATTGGCAATGTTTCGGCTTGACCCTCAAAATAAAGCATTAAGTTCTCTATGTTACTGCTTGTGCGTGGATCATAACCACAGCTGGTTCATCAATAATGTCTTAATGTGAATGCTCTTCATTTTTATTTTCAGTAACACTGCATGATGCAGTAATGCCTTTCTCTGTAATCAGTTTATAACATCCATCATTGTCAATATGCAACCAATTGTCAACCTCTTCTTCATCAACATTGGAAAAACCATTGATATTTTTAAAAAGTCTGTAATATCTTCCATAATTATTTTTACTTCTTTTGACAAGTCACACACACCAGGCGACAACTTTTTCCATGACTTTATCAAAGTTTTTCTTCCAATCTGGTTCCAAACAGGTGGGGTGAATGCAATGATTTTGCCTTATGGCCAGAGAATGCAAAATTCAAATAGAATTTAGATGACCTATCACTGCTGAATACTCACATAATCCATAGAATTATGGATTTTATTAAGATTTTAAAACTATAATAAATACAAGAAGTTATCTTTCATTATGTTTTATTTTATAAATCAACGAACTTTGACAAACATATATATGATAATGACTGAGACGGAGATTTACTTAAGAGTATTTCATAATTGTTTACTCACATATACTTACTATAAACATTTGGTACACTTGCTCAACATTATATTACTGTTTACTTCTCGTTTACAGTTTATATTAATTGGGGTAGATTTATGTACTTCTCACGATTATCAGGTAAGCGTTTCCCTCTGCGTCAAAAGTTTTATTAACAATGACAAAAAATTGAATATTAAATATCGTACTGTTGCTTGATTGCAAACAATTGTAAAATAACTCCACATACCTAAAAAATCTTACATGGAGCATATATTAACATATTCATATGTATTATATGTTTAAAATTATATAATACGTTTACAATTGTGTACATATAAAACACATTCCTCCTCAGATTGCTACATTTGCTCACATATATGTGCCTTCAAAATAATTTTATCTAGGAAGTCAATCCTTTCTTGATTATTTTGTTTAAATTGTAGTTTGAGGTATTTACAACTGATTCAATTTTTATTTCTGCAGTAATGATTACAAGACTTTGATACATTTTAAAATATTTTATTGCCGTAGGCAAAATTGAGTACACAAATGAAGTTTTAAAATTACAATGACTAATAATTAAGATTTACAATATAGAAATGAATATAAGAGTGCCACACATGTTTATGTCATTTCCCTTGGTTTTCTATTTCACAATTTTAGTAAGATTATTTAAGTATTTACAATATTTTGTTCAACAGCTGCTTCACTTACCTACATTCTGCCCAAAAATTTGATATTCAGATTTTGCCAGAAATATAACTTTGGAAACACATTTTCAGTAAAGTTTCAACTTTTAATATCATGGCTAGATCATGCGTTCCAAGGTAGTAACAAAGTTGTAGTCCATTACATGCCACAAACAAATTGGTTTCCTTTGCTGAAACTTTTATACATCAAAACTCTTAAATCACATGTAAATTTTCCTATGATGAAGTGGTTTCTGTGATTGTTAGGTGGAACAAAGAGAATTAAGATCAAGCAACAGGTATCAAGTGTTTCATGTCTGTAGCAGGTTGCATTCTAAATAATATAAAATAAATGAATGAATGAATGAATGAATGAATGACTATATAAGGTAAGGCTTAGATATATTTGAATTAAATGAAAAGTTAATCTATATACTTAGAACATGTACAGAACATGCAATAAGGCAAACAAAGAGGTTTTGCACTTGTTAAAGCAACATTAGATCGATTTT